>JXCR01004932.1:182295-209214 GCA_002079205.1 Phalaenopsis hybrid cultivar
TTTTCTAAGCTTTTACATTTAAACTAGTTCTTATAGCATAGCTTATTTTTTTCTCTTTTTATACATTATTATTCCACCACTAACTATTTTTTTTATAAAAACTTTTCCTTTTAATTCTCTTAGTACATTTTTGTAATTTGTTTAATATTATTCGTTATTTTATTCCACATTACATTTGCTTCTTTTTGCACGTATCAAATCTTAAGATTTTGAAGTTTAATCATAAAAATAATTTTATCTGTCTCTTTTAAATGCCTCCATCTAATTTTATGATAATTTTTCGTTATATTTTTTTTCTTACAACTCTTTATCTTAGACTTCAAAGCTAATAATCGATATTGAGTATTTAAATTTTCACTTGCAATGATTTTACTATCTTTACAATCTTGATGACATTTTTTTCTCATAAAAAATAATTAATTTATGTTTTACTAGACCCCTTTTTATAAATGATAATATGCTTATTTTTTTTAAATAAAATATTAATATTAACAAAATCATAAACTAAAATAAAATTTAGTATAGCTCTCTATTTTTCATTCAATCACTCCAAAATCGTAGCCATCATAAAGATTTCTTAAATCTTCTACCACTCCCAACATGTCTATTTAAATCTCCTCCAATAATTTTTTTTTTCAAAAGATATCATTTGTTATAATTATTCAAGTTCATTCCAAAATTTTTCTTTTAAACCTATATCTAAATCTACTCGATGAGCATAAACACTTATAATATTAAGAATCTTAGTATCAACAATAATCTTTAAAGCCATAATTTGTTATCCCGTAAGTTAACCGGACCAAGAGAGACCAATCGAGCAATAGACGAATGGTCTGCCCATCTCGTTGAAGAGCCAAACGACNCTATAATTATTCAAGTTCATTCCAAAATTTTTCTTTTAAACCTATATCTAAATCTACTCGAGGAGCATAAACACTTATAATATTAAGAATCTTAGTATCAACAATAATCTTTAAAACAATAATTTGTTATCCCGTAACTTAACCGGACCAAGAGAGACCAATCGAGCAATAGACGAATGGTCTGCCCATCTCGTTGAAGAGCCAAATCACTCAGCTGGAGTGCGAGCTGAAGCAACGACCGATTGATCCAGTGAATAATAAGGGTCCACGAAGGCTTTAATCACTTATGCAAGGACGAGAAATTGGAGTTTGGGGGGAAAGTTTGGAGAGAAAGTTTGAAGTGTTGTGAGAAGATTATATTAAGGCTATTAACCTGGTGTTTTCTTTTTTAATTTGCTGGTTGTATTTTTCTTTTATTTTTGTGGTGTTCCTAGTGATGTCTAGGGTTACGGGAGAGACTATCTTCCTCTCAAACAATAGATCATTCTTACATCTTATTTTTTTCCTTTGATTTTGGTAGGAGAAGCCATCGTTTGGGTTTTTCCACATACCTATTATTATTTTATCGCGTTTGCTCATTGATTTTGGTTCTAAATCGTATTAAATTAGTACCAGAACAAGATCATGGAGGGATGACAACAAAGAAAGTGGATGTGTTGAAAGGCGAAGTTAAGCAAATTAGATCAGGAACGGAAGAAAAGTTCTCCAGTATAGAGGACACGTTTTCTTTCATATGGAGAATGGATTCGAGAGCATAGGAGAAATGCGAGAGATGAAGAAGAAGCTCATGGAGATTCAGTCCATGGCCATACTGACCGCTCAAGTTGATCAATCCTTGATTAGAGAATCCTTGGCCAGATCATAAGAGAGAGATCGAATGTGATGACAACGAGAAGGACATCATCTACCACCAAGAGCGTCTCCCCTAAGATTCCGAGAGGAGGGGGGTGGGGGCTTTCAATGGAGGGAGTTAAGCTTGAAATTGGAGGAGGGGTGGTGTAAGGGGCACGAAAGAGCACAAAGGAGGGAATCAAAAGTGGGGTATGACTATGATCGAAGGAGGGAGTTTGACCCGAGGCACATGGGGGGAAACGCCAGAGGAAGAGGAAGTGTGAGTGGAGATGCATGGTCAGAAAACTGAAGATGCTAATCTTCGAAGGGGAAGATACACGTGAGTGGGTGTATCGGGTGGAGCGATACTTTGTAGTCAATGGGTTAACTGAGGATGAGAAGCTCGTGACGGTGGGATTATGTTTGAAGGCAAAGGCTTTAACATGATTTCAGTGAATGGAGACAATGTATCTGATGCGCTCATGGGAGGAGTTTAAGGATTGAGTATTTCCGAGCCATTTGGGAAGGAGACCTACGTGAGCAATTCTATGCTCTAACTCAGGAGAGGACGGTTACGGAATACAGGGAGAAGTTTGAGCTCTTATTACAAAGTTTGTGGGGTATTTCTGTAGCAAGACTGAAAGGAAACTTTTTAAAAGGCCTGATGCCCGACATACGAGTATCCATCCAACCCTTGTGACCACGTAGATTGAGGGAAATGATGGAACTCGCACATATGATAGAGGACAAGAAACAAGTGAAAAAGACTAGCAAATGCGGCAACACAAGAGAATTCTACAAGTGTGCCTTGACACCCACGACACTGATGACCCAAAAGATCTCATTTCAAAAAGAGACATCAAAGGAGAAGAATATGAGGACATGTCCCGAGGGCAATTTTAAGCTCCTCACCGATGCAGAGATACAGGATAAAAGAGCAAAAGAATTATGCAGAGATGCAGAGATACAGTTTAGATCCCTTTAGTTCAGGAGGAGGAGACAAAGGGTGAGGAATTGGAGGAGGTGGTGGAGGAGCATTTGCACTCTGATGTAGTGAAGGTGTCCCTAAATTCAGTGGCGGGATTTACTCAGATTCACACCATGAAAGTGAGGGGGCAGATCAAGGAACAATCGATTGTGATGTTGGTGGATGGTAGGGTCACATATAAATTCATCTTAAACCAGTTTGTTGATTAGTTAGGGTTGGAGTTGGTGACTGCGGGGAGCTTCAACATCATGATGCGGACATGGAAGGTGGAAAAAAGTCGAGAAATTCGCAAGGAGTTGGTTTTGACACTACGTGACCTATAGTTGATGGGGGACTTCTTTTGGATTTGGGCAGCACATATGTGATTCTTGGGATGAAGTGGTTGCAGATGCTTGGGGGGATGAAGGTGGACTGGAAATTCTTGACGATGGAGTTCCAGGTGGAGATCAGGAATGTGATGCTAAGAGGAGATGCTTGCTTATGCAAAATCATGTTGTCACTCAAATCTTGGTCAAGTTGATATAAGGAGCAGATATGGGCTACTTGATGGAGTTGCAGAGCATTAAGGAGGCCCGAGATCTAGAGTGGGTAGACTTTCTTGAAGGTGTTCAGCAGCTCCTACAATAATATATCAAATTTTTTTAGCTGCCAAGCAGGTTATCACCCTTGAGGGAGCACAACCATGCTTAAAGGAAGTTCTACTATCAGTGTCAGACCATATCGATATCCCCGAATTCAGAAGGACGAGATAGAAAAGTTGATCTGAAAGATGTTCGATGTTAGGATTAGCAAAACTAGTGTGAGCCCTTTCTCTAGTCCAGTCTTGTTGGTGAAGAAGAAAGATGGTAGTTGGAGATTTTGCGTGAATATCGGCTTTGAACAAGGAGATGATGTTGGATAAATTTCTTATTCCTGTGATTGATGAGTTGCTAGATGAGCTTTATGGGGCAGTTATTTTCTTAAAAATTGATTTTAAGTCGGGATACCACTAGATCAGTATGAACTCAATGAATGTGCACAAGACATCATTCAGGATACATGAAGGACGTTACGAGTTCTTGCTGATGTTGTTTGGTCTCACCAACGCCTCGACCACATTTCAGTCCCTCATGAATAAGTTTTTTCAATCTTACCTCAGGAAATTTGTCTTGTTTTTTTTAATGACATTTTGATCTACAATCGTACAAAGACAAAACACGTGGAGTACCCGAGGACGGTTCTGGAGAAGTTGAAAGAGAACCAATTTTACGTCAATTTGAAGAAATATTCCTTTGCATAGCTATAGGTGGAGTGCCTTAGGCATGTGTTGATCAGGGCAGAAGTAGCAATAGATCCATCTAAGATTGAGGCTATGATGAACTAGCCTATACCCAGAAGCTTGAAGGAGTTGAGGGCTAGGTCTCATCGGTTACTACCGAAATTTTGTAAAGATGTATGACACAGTAGCATGACCACTGATGGAGCAGCTGAAGAAAGATAATTTCAAGTGGGGGGAAGCCACAACACAATCCTTCGAAATTCCGAATAGATTCATGACCAATGTACCGATATTAGCATTTCTAGATTTTAGTAGAGCAGTACTCATGCAAGATCAAGTCGGTTGCTTACTTGAGTCAGGTGCTCACCGCTTAGACAAGGCTCAAGTCAGTATATGAGCATGAGTTAATGACTATTGCTTTGGCCATTCAGAAGTGACGACCCTACTTTTTGGGACGACACATTATTTTCTGAACAAGTCAGAAGAGCTTGAAGTACTTGTTGGAGCTGAGGATTGTGACTAAGGTGCATCAGATGTGGTTATCCAATTTGTTGGGATATGATTTCAAAATTCAGTACCGGTCAGAGTTGGAGAATAAAGCCACAAATGCCCTATTAAGGAATGTGGAGGAGCCATGCTGACAGCCTTATCAGAAACCTTGGTCCTTCATTGGGAAGCATTGAGGCGAGAGAGCGAGCTAGATGAAGGACCGAGGAAGATATTGGTATAGCTACTACAGGATCCAAACAATCATCTGGGATATGCCTTGACGGGGCAGCAACTACTCTACTAGGGGCGGTTCGTGTTACTAAGAGCATCAGAGTGCATCCCCAGACTATTGCAGGAGTTTCACAGAAGTGCGGTCGGGGGGCATTACGGGGTACAAAAGACACAGTCGTTTGTCGACAGAGCTTTACTGGGTGGGGATGCCCATAGACATAGAAGACATGGTGGCGTGGTGCGATGTGTGCCATCGACATAAATACTTACCAGGTGAGTTGTTATAGCCCTTAGCTTTACCAGAAAATATTGGGGAAGAGTGACAATGGACTTCATAGAAGGGTTGTCGCGATCAGAAGGGTTTACGCGATTCTAGTGGTAGAGGATCGCTTGAGCAAGTACTCATATTTCATTCCATTATGCCACCCCTACACTACGGTCTCAGTTGCTATGGTATGCAAGAAGTGGTTTGTTTGCACCGCGCGCGAGAATCAATTGTATCAAACAAGGATAAGGTGTTCCTCAACTAGTTATGGAAGGAGCTATTTATGTTCCAAGGAGCGGCCCTCAAGAGAAGCACAACATATCATCCTCAGAACGATGCACAAACAGAGGTGGTCAACAGAAATGTGGAGACATACCTGCATTGCTTCATATCGGATAGGCCAAAGCTGCAGAACAAGTGGATTGCGTGGGCCAAATATTGGTATAATATTTCATATTATACCGCAGCGCAAACCACTCCTTCCAAAATTTTGTATGGGCAGCATCCACCCCACCTGATACAATATAGGAATAGTACTACATTGGTATCAAGTGTCGATCAATACTTGGAGAAGAGGGACAGAATGTTGGCAGAGCTCAAGCGGTATCTATTGAGAGCTCAACAGATCATGAAAAGGAACGCATATGGACATAGGAGAAGGTGTATTTTGAACCGGGGGACATGCTTTACTTGAGGCTGAGGCCGTAAAAGCAGAAGATATTGGTCAAATGCAAAAGCGAGAAACTTTCACCATTATACTTTGGATCCTATGAGGTGACGAAATGAGTAGGAGCAGTGGTCTGTCTTTTGAGGTTATCCCAATCTTCAGCATTACATCCAATATTCTATGTTTCATAGTTGAGGCATGCAATTGGAGTTCATACACCCTTACCGTCACTACTCCCGATGATGACAGAGGACATGGAGGTGAAGCTGAAACCCTTGGAGATCGAAGGAGTGTGTTGAGGAGGTGCGGAAAAAAATGAGGTAGTTACTAAGTGGAAGGGCCTACTCGAGTATGAAGAACGTCGAAACTTTAAGAGGTGATCCAAAGGCAGTTTCTGTCATTTCACTTTGAGGACAATGTGCTTCTTCAAGAGGAGAGTATTGTTACGCCCGTAACTCAACTGGTCTAGGTGAGACCAGTCGAGCAACAAACAATCGGCCTGCCCATCTCGTTGAAGAGTCGAACGACTCAACAGGAGTGCGAGGCGGAGCAAGTAGGAGTGACCGCACGATCCAGCGAGTGGGAAGCAGCGACCGAACCATTCAGCAAATGGGAAGGCTCCACAAGGGCTTTAATCGCGTATGTAAGGAGGAGAAATCGGAGGACTTTTGGGGGAAAGTTTGGAGGGAAAGTTTGAAATGTTGTGAGAAGATTATATTAAGGATAGTAACACAGGGTTTGTTTTTTTATGCATAGTTTGTTGGTTGCAATTTTTCTTCTTATTATTGTGGTGTCCCTAGCGACGTCTAGGGTTGTGGGAGAGATGATTTTCCTCTTGAACATTAGATCATCCTTGTATCTTAATTGTTTTCCTTTGATGTTCATAAGAGCAGTCCTCATTTGAGTTTTTTCACACACCTATTACTATTTCATCATCATTTGCTCGTTGATTTTGGTTTCGGATCGTATCACAATTCTATCTCCAATTCATTTCATTTTAACAACTTTATTTTTCAAGCTCTTATCTATACACCTACACAATTTCTAGTACAACTCCTACCTGAATACCAAACTTTTAAAACCTAATCTATCAATATCCTTAGTTTTTTCTTCAACCCATTTAGTTTTTTTAATGCATGAGATATTTATCTTCCTATGAATCATAATATCTATTAATTTTATTAATCTACTTGTGAGAGTAGCTATATTTCAATATCATATCTTAATATTAGTTTTATGGACCAACTTCCAAGAGTCGAAATCATGCTACATAAAAAATTATATATATATATATATATATATATATATATATATATATATATATATATATATATATATATATNTCACACATAAATTCATCTTAAACCAGTTTGTTGATTAGTTAGGGTTGGAGTTGGTGACTACGGGGAGCTTCGACATCATGATGCGGATATGGTAGGTGGAAAAAAGTCGAGAAATTCGCAAGGAGTTGGTTTTGACACTACATGACCTATAGTTGATGGGGGACTTCTTTTGGATTTGGGCAGCACATATGTGATTCTTGGGATGAAGTGGTTGCAGATGCTTGGGGAGATGAAGGTGGACTGGAAATCCCTGACGATGGAGTTCCAGGTGGAGAGCAGGAATGTGATGCTGAGAGGATACGCTTGCTTATGCAAAATCATGTTGTCACTCAAATCATGGTCAAGTCGATATAAGGAGCAGATATGGGCTACTTGATGGAGTTGCAGAGCATTGAGGAGGCCCGAGATCTAGAGTGGGTAGACTTTCTTGAAGGTGTTCAGCAGCTCCTACAATAATATATCGAAGTTTTTTAGCTGCCAAGCGGGTTACCACCCTTGAGGGAGCACAACCATGCTTAAAGGAAGCTCTACTATCAGTGTCAGACCATATCGATATCCCCAAATTCAGAAGAATGAGATAGAAAAGTTGATCCGAAAGATGTTCGATGTCGGGATTAGCAAAACTAGTGTGAGCCCTTTCTCTAGTCCAGTCTTGTTGGTGAAGAAGAAAGATGGTAGTTGGAGATTTTGCGTGAACTATCGGCTTTGAACAAGGATATTATGTTGGATAAATTTCTTATTCTTGTGATTAATGAGTTGCTAGATGAGCTTTATGGAGCAGTCATTTTCTTAAAAATTGATTTTAAGTCGGGATACCACCAGATCAGTATGAATTCAATGGATGTGCACAAGACACCATTCAGGATACATGAAGGACGTTACGAGTTCTTGCTGATGTTGTTTAGCCTCACCAACGCCTCGACCACATTTCAGTCCCTCATGAATAAAGTTGAAACTTACCTCAGCAAATTCATCTCGTTTTTTTATGACATTTTGATCTACAATCGTACAAAGACAAAACACGTGGAGTACCCGAGGACGGTTCTGGAGAAGTTGAAAGAGAACCAAATTTACGTCAATTTGAAGAAATGTTCCTTTGCATAGCTATAGGTGGAGTGCCTTAGGCATGTGTTGATCAGGGCAGAAGCAGCAATATATCCATCCAAGATTGAGGCTATGATGAACAAGCCTATACCCAGAAACTTGAAGGAGTTGAGGGGATTCCTAGGTTTCATCAGATACTACCGAAATTTTGTAAAGATGTATGACACGGTAGCATGACCACTGATAGAGTAGCTGAAGAAAGATAATTTCAAGTGGGGGGAAACCACAACACAATCCTTCGAACATCCGAATAGATTCATGACCAATGTACCGATATTAGCATTTCCAGATTTTAATAGAGCGGTACTCATGCAGGATCAGGTCGGTTGCTTACTTGAGTCAAGTGCTCACCGCTAAGACAAGGCTCAAGTCAGTATCTGAGCATGAGTTAATGACTATTGTTTTGGCTATTCAGAAGTGACGACCCTACTTTTTGGGACGACACATTATTTTCTGAACAAGTCAGAAGAGCTTGAAGTACTTGTTGGAGTTGAGGATTGTGACTGAGGTGCATCAGATGTGGCTATCCAATTTGCTGGGATATGATTTCAAAATTCAGCACCGGTCAGAGTTGGAGAATAAAGCCACAAATGCCCTATTAAGTAATGTGGAGGAGCCATGCTGACAGCCTTATCAGTACCCTTGGTCCTTCATTGGGAAGCATTGAGGCGAGAGAGCGAGCTAGATGAAGGACCGAGGAAGATACTGGTATAGTTACTACAGGATCCAAACAATCATCTGGGATATGCCTTGACGGGGCAACAACTACTCTACTAGGGGCGGTTCGTGTTACTAAGAGCATCAGAGTGCATCCCCAGACTATTGCAGGAGTTTCACAGAAGTGCGATCGGGGGGCATTACAGGGTACAAAAGACACACAGTCGTTTGTCGACAGAGCTTTACTGGGTGGGGATGCGCAGAGACATAGAAGACATGGCGGCGTGGTGCGATGTGTGCCATCGACATAAAAAATTACCAGGCGAGTTGTTATAGCCCTTAGCTTTACCAGAAAATATTGAGGAAGAAGTGACAATGGACTTCATAGAAGGGTTGTCGCGATCAGAAGGGTTTACGCGATTCTAGTGGTAGTGGATCGCTTGAGCAAGTACTCATATTTCCTTCCATTATGCCACCCCTACACTACGGTCTCAGTTGCTATGGTATGCAAGAAGTGATTTGTTTGCACCGCGCACGTGAATCAATTGTATCAAACAAGGATAAGGTGTTCCTCAACTAGTTCTGGAAGGAGCTATTTATGTTACAAGGAACGACCCTCAAGAGAAGCACAACATATCATCCTCAGAACGATGCACAGACAGAGGTGGTCAACAGAAATGTGGAGACATACCTGCATTACTTCATATCGGATAGGGCAAAGCTGCAGAACAAGTGGATTGCGTGGGCCAAATATTGATATAATATTTCATATTATACCGCGGCGCAAACCACTCCTTCCAAAATTTTGTATGGGCAAGATTCACCCCACTTTATACACTATAGGAATAGTACTACACTGGTAACAAGTGTCGATCAATACTTGGAGAAGAGGGACAGAATGTTGGCAGAGCTCAAGCGGTATCTATTGAGAGCTCAACAGATCATTTAAAGGAACGCAGATGGACATAGGAGAAGGTGTATTTTGAACCGGGGGACATGCTTTACTTGAGGCTGAGGTCCTACAAGCAGAAGATATTGGTCAAATGCAGAAGCGAGAAACTTTCACCATTATACTTTGGATCCTATGAGGTGACGAAATGAGTAGGAGCAGTGGCCTGTCTTTTGAGGTTATCCTAATCTTCAGCATTACATCCAATATTCTATGTTTCATAGTTGAGGCATACAATTGGAGTTCATACACCCTTACCATCACTACTCCCGATGATGAAGAGGACATGGAGGTGAAGCTGAAACCCTTGGAGATCGAAGGAGTGTGCTGAGGAGGTGCGGAAAAAAATGAGGTACTCACTAAATGGAAGGGCCTACTCGAGTATGAAGAACGTGGAAACTTTAAGAGGTGATCCAAAGTCAGTTTCTGTCATTTCACTTTGAGGACAATGTGCTTCTTCAAGAGGAGAGTATTGTTACTCCCGTAACTCAACTGGTCTAGGTGAGACCAGTCGAGCAACAAACAAGCGGCCTGCCCATCTCGTTGAAGAGCCGAACAACTCAACAGGAGCGCGAGGCAGGGCAAGTAGGAGTGACCGCACGATCCAGCGAGCGGGAAGCAGCGACCGAACCATTCAGCAAATGGGAAGGGTCCACAAGGGCTTTAATCGCGTATGTATGGAGGAGAAATCAGAGGACTTTTGGGGGAAAGTTTGGAAGGAAAGTTTGAAATGTTGTGAGAAGATTATATTAAGGATGGTGACCCAGGGTTTGTTTTTTTATGCATATTTTGTTGGTTGCAATTTTTCTTCTTATTATTGCGGTGTCCCTAGCGACGTCTAGGGTTGTGGGAGAGATGATTTTCCTCTCGAACATTAGATCATCCTTGTATCCTAATTGTTTTCCTTTGATGTTCATAAGAGCAGTCCTCATTTGAGTTTTTCCACACACCTATTACTATTTCGTCATCATTTGCTCGTTGATTTTGGTTTCGGATCGTATCACAATTCTATCTCCAATTCTTTTCATTTTAACAACTTTATTTTCTAAGCTCTTATCTATACACCTACACAATTTCTAGTACAACTCCTACCTGAATACCAAACTTTTAAAACCTAATCTATCAATATCCTTAGTTTTTTCTTCAACCCATTTAGTTTTTTTAATGCATGAGATATTTATCTTCCTATGAATCATAATATCTATTAATTTTATTAATTACTTGTGAGAGTAGCTATATTTCAATATCATATCTTAATATTAGTTTTATGGACTAACTTCCGAGAGTCGAAATGATGCTACATAAAAAATTATATATATATATATNATGTCAAATTGGTGACGTGTGGGGGGTGGACTAATGGTAGATATTAACATGAATTATTCAGGTGTGATTCTTGAACACGAGTCCGATGATTATTTTGTTCGAAGATTCATCTAGCTCATCAAGAGGGAGGGTTATACCTAAACTTAAGAGTCACCTAGCTCTGGCTTTTAGAGAAGCAATTTTCACTAATTTTTATTCATGTTTCATTACAGGTACCAACCTTTACATTAGATTACATTATGAAAAGAAAAGGAGAAAAAAATTAAATGCATAAAATTCTACAGGAAAATAATTTGTTTAATTACAGACCAAAATTTTCATGCTTTAAATACGTAATTTTGCCTCCTACTTCAGAATTTGAAGCACTCACATGCCATGGCTGATAATCCATGCATTTCCCCGTGAGTTTTGCCTCCAAAAATTAAATTTTTAAATTCTTCCATGATCTTGATTCTTTCATTCTGCTTGATCCATACCTTGGTTGAATTATTCAAATCTCCCCCATTCCATAGGTGAAATCACCTTCCTGGTAAGCTTTTCTTTCAAAATTCAAAATTTGAAATTCGTCCTATATGATTAATTACTTGATTGCATGCCTTGGCTGAATTTCACCAATTTGTTCGCCATGGAGGAATTTCTCCTTCCAAAAATAGAATTAGCTCTAAATTTTAATATTTAAAATTATTCACGTGTGTAAAATCCTCATGAATTCGGAGAGGATTGTGGTGCTTTATTGTTTATATATATGGTTGGCCAAAATCTTTTGGGAGATATTGGATTTTCTTCTTCTTCAAATTTGCATGGGATGGTTAGTTATCTTTATTTGATGTAATAATTTAAAATTATTACGTTAAATTATTTCCTTCATAAGACCAATTTCTTGCACAAATTGCTCTTCACTTCAAAAATACATGTTTTTAGATATGACTCACATAATATGATATAGATAATTATATATTTAGATCTAATTTTTAGCATCATGTTCTACTAGAATAAGTCGCCATTTGCATAAAATATTAACCAATAAAATGATACTTTGGGATTAATAGAAGAAGATTATGAATTCCAATATGAAAACATCATAGCCAATGAACTTTTCCTGAAAATATAATTTTTTTTAAGAGCTTGTCTTGCATCAATATTACCCTTTTTTCTAGCATATAAAATCATATCACTGGCATACTTTCAATACAGTTAACATATCTAATATGCCAACTAGCTAATACTCCAATATTATAAAATATGTATAAAACCGCATGTAATACTTAATGGGGAATGAATGAAAAAGGTGGTTTCAAAAAATCCAGTGCAAATTGTGGGCTTGATGATGATTTGTTTTTATGGCTTCACTTCATTTCACACTTTTATCCTTTTTGTTATAGTTCATAAGGGGTTTTGGGATGCGAAGGGTTGTTTGTGTGGCTTGGTTGTTTTTATTATTATTTTTTTTGTTTGTGTGTGTGTGTTTGTGTGTTCTTTTGTCTGTTTATATGAGGCTGGATATCTGAAATTGATTTTGGTTTATGGTAGGCTTGCATANAAAATAGAATTAGCTCTAAATTTTAATATTTAAAATTATTCACGTGTGTAAAATCCCAATGAATTCGGAGAGGATTGTGGTGCTTTATTGTTTATATATATGGTTGGCCAAAATCTTTTGGGAGATATTGGATTTTCTTCTTCTTCAAATTTGCATGGGATGGTCAGTTATCTTTATTTGATGTAATAATTTAAAATTATTACGTTAAATTATTTCCTTCATATAACCAAGTTCTTGCACAAATTGCTCTTCACTTCAAAAATACATGTTTTTAGATATGACTCACATGATATGATATAGATAATTATATATTTAGATCTAATTTTTAGCATAATGTTCTACTAGAATAAGTCGCCATTTGCATAAAATATTAACCAATAAAATGATACTTTGGGATTAATAGAAGAAGATTATGAATTCCAATATGAAAACATCATAGCCAAGGAACTTTTCCTGAAAATATAATTTTTTTTTAAGAGCTTGTCTTGCATCAATATTACCCTTTTTTCTAGCATATAAAATCATATCACTGGCATACTCACTTTTCAATACAGTTAACATATCTAATATGCCAACTAGCTAATACTCCAATATTATAAAATATGTATAAAACCGCATGTAATACTCAATGGGGAATCAATGAAAAAGGTGGTTTCAAAAAATCCAGTGCAAACTGTGGGCTTGATGATGATTTGTTTTATGGCTTCACTTCATTTCACACTTTTATCTTTTTTGTTATAGTTCATAAGGGGTTTTGGGATGCGAAGGGTTGTTTGTGTGGCTTGGTTGTTTTTATTATTATTATTTTTGTCTGTGTGTGTGTGTGTGTTCTTTTGTCTGTTTATATGAGGCTGGATATCTGAAATTGATTTTGGTTTGTGGTGGTAGGCTTGCATAATTTCAAACTTGAGCGGGATTACACATTTCGGCCAAAATCTTTTTCTTATCGTCCGCTCCACTTTTATGGCCAATGATTCTTCAAGGTGAATTGTTCGCGAGGTAGGAGACAATGCTGTTTGGTTGAGATACAAATAACATTTTCCATTCCATGAGTCGAGGTTTAAGGTGCAAATGCTTAGCGAAGCAAGATCTGCTATGTTGGTACAAGCTTAGATATGCATGGTGAGGTAATGACAAAAGTGTTTTTTGATGATTTCAGAAAATATTGCATTCAGATGAATTGGATCACTGATTAAATGTTAGCGATTATCCTTGTATGCCTTGTGGCGTGCACTTATTTTCTTATTCTTGTCTCTCTTTTTATTACTGTTGTGCACATTTGGTGCATGTTTTCCTAGCACTGTTTAGAGAACTGTAAATAGTTTATTACGCGATGCACATGTTGGTACTTGAAATAAATTTTATTTTGTTTTAATCTGTTTTATTTAAATTTACTTCACTATCATGCGATATTTGACCCATTCACTTATATTGTGCATGAACCATCATAAAAAAAAAACCATAGCTTGCCTTTGTGTGAAATAAATAGCGTTTCATACATTTATTTCTCTGCTTTTTTTTACAGGTATCATATTGATGACAATGTGGACATGATCTCATTTTCTCACAAATGGCTAGCAATGGAATTTTCAGAGGACTGAGGGGTAAGAAACTCTCTCTTGCATTTGCTGCAATATGCTCAACACTTCTTATTTGGACATGGGAGGAAACCACTCGTCTCATCAATTCCCTGCCACCACCTAATTCATTTGAGATGCTTCCTTCTCCAGGTCAGTTAATAAGCATCATATATTACAGTTATACAGTTTAATTTGTCTCATGCTTGTTCTATTTTTCTTGTTTGGATGCAGTGATTCTTAGAAGTCCTATGCACCACCTAAAACATGAAGAAAGGCGACAATATGAGCATGGTTATACAGATACAAACAGCATAGATGTTATTTTAACTGAACAAATAGATCCTACTGCTGGTATTTCATCGGCTATTTCAGAAATATCAACTTCTTTAATTACAAAAAAAGTGGATGAAAGTTCTGTAAATATGCCCATCAAGAAGAAAGGTCAGGTGATTCATTTTTTCCTAGAACATACCGTTATCACTACTGCCTTATTGATGCCTTCTTATTTTTTTTAGATCGCATCATCAGCTTCATCATCATTATTCTTATTTCATCTATTTGGTGCTGGCTTTTTTAACCTTCCATTTTCATTTGTTCCTACTTTGTACTGAATTAGATGTTGAAACTTATCCTTCAGTGATCATTTTGAACAACTTTTGTACATATTATCTTACGGCTACCCTTTCTTTCTAACTCCTTACATTTATTTTTATCAAAGTGTTTTTTCTATTTTTGTTGTACATATCCAAACCACCTAATTGTATTCTCAACCATTTTATCTTCAATAGATGACATTCCAACCCTTGTAATATAATTATTTATTAATATATCCTTCTGATTTTTATCACACAGACATTTTACTATTCTCATTCTCACCTCATCTTGTGTTGTTGATGTCCTGTTGTCCTTGTTATTCCCAGGGGCTCCTATTATTTAGTGTTCAATTGTTGCTACTTATGCAGTTTCGTTTTGGTGATTCATGAAGCTACATTTCTTGATGTACTCTCTCGATACTTTTTGGCTTTAGATTTTGGCAGTTGCTTTTTTTATGGTTGACAATTTTATGCCTACTCATGCAGCTTCTTTTTTTTTGCGGTGCTTTTGTCTTTTTGTTCATGAAATTTATAAATAGATTTCATGATATGCATGTTAAAGGTTACTTCTCAGTCGTGAATAAAACTTGTTTCTTATTGTTCTGTTTTTTTCTTCGAGATTCAAGTCAGTTGGTAAAAATACACAATACTAACAGATAAATAACAAAGCATAATAACATCCAACTGTAAAAGAGACAGGTTAACTCAAACAATAAGCAAATCAAATGGTTAAGACAATGATGGTGTGATGAGTTTCTCTGAAGCATTAACAAAGCTATATTTACTATTATATTTGTGATTTTTATGATAGGCGTAATGCTGAAGCATTTTCAAATAGAATAGATAATTGATAGGTATTCTTTGAAATGTGTAATATGTATGAGCTCTAAATGATTGAATTTGTTGAAGCAAATTTTATGGGATCTGCTCAAATATTTTTCAAATGTGTTGTAAATAAACTAAAGTCAATGTTAGTTAACTTATGCCCCCTTAAATAAACTTCCACCCTAGGTAATGAAGTAGACTAGAGACCATGACTTCTCATGGTTGTTGACAAAAATCCTTATGTTAGACTGGGTCGACTATCTTATCTAATTAAGTAGACCAGAGGCCACGACAAATCGGGATGACAGTACCATGGAATATTGATCGAGTTCATCACAATGTTTCCCAACATCCGCTCTAAACTAATAATGAAAATTTCTTAATTGCAAAATTTAAAGCTATTGCTACTATATGTTAAGTTTAAATACTTATTGGCTAATGACTAGCCTTAATCGAAAGTGCTCTCTCGTTATCGGGATGGGTAATTATCCATAGGGGTACGCTTATTTGAAGCTTCGAACCCCAGATCTTAAACTCCCCTCGAAATAAGGGCGAAATATTTGGATGGTGCCTTATCTACTGTCTCATCTACCTTCTGAAAATTTGAACTGGAACCTTACAATAAACTCTCTCATGTCATTAACTTCTTTCTGAGGGAGGCGGGGGGGGGGGGGNACATAACATCTAAAACTATGTATTTGTAATTATAATACCCATATCATTTTGTTCTGAACTATCGGACCCATGTATGTATGCATGTCACGATCAAATAAGTGAGAATTTGATAAAAGCGAAAATATAGATTGAGGTTTTATCATGAGTTTCAATATTTGTATGAGAATTTGAAAGAATATATGCTAAATTGTGCTAGTTTTGTAAATAGAAATGTTTCAAGTACTTTGTATGTAATTGCCTATGCATATGATAGAGTCGAAGTGTAAATGAGTTGAGTCGAGCTAGAGCATAATTTTACAAGTTCGAGTTGGCTCACGAGCCGACTTGTTTGTTATGAAAGAGAGAAAAGACTATTAATTCAAACTATCATTATAATAAAATAGAATGTGCATTTAGGAGATGATTAATAAGAAGTCAGTTGATATAAAATGTAAAACATAAATTTTTTAAATATTTTTAATAGTTTAAACATAGAAGTCTTGAATTTTAATATACTTTCAGTATATTTTATATTAATTATTTTTTAGACAAGCCGGCTCACATGCTAATGAGTCAAATTGAGCTAGCTTGAGCTTGACTCATTAGCTCATCGAGCTTAGTTCACGAGTCAATTATCAAGCCAAACTTGAGCCAGCGCACGAGCTGGCTTGGTTCAGTTACACACACCCCTATCATAGAACATTCATTCATACTTGTATTCTAACGCTCTAGATGACCTTTATCCAGGATGCGGGGAAAAACTATTGCTTTGGTAGGAGATTCCNCATATTTTATATTAATTATTTTTTAGATAAGCCGGCTCACATGCTAATGAGTCAAGTTGAGCTAGCTTGAGCTTGAATCATTAGCTCACTGAGCTTAGTTCACGACTCAGTTATCAAGCCGAACTTGAGCCAGCGCAGGAGCTGGCTTGGTTCAGTTACACACACCCCTATCATAGAACATTCATTCATTCTTGTATTCTAACGCTCTAGATGACCTTTATCCAGGATGCGGGGAAAAACTATTGCTTTGGTAGGAGATTCCTTGGGAAGGCAGCAGTTTCAATCCCTGATTTGTATGATCACAGGAGGAAAGCATTTTGTTCTAGTGGAAGATGTTGGCATAGAGTATGGCCTCGTCAAAGCACCCGGTGCTGTAAGACCTGACGGTTGGGCCTATCGTTTCTCAGAGACCGGCACCACCATCCTGTACTATTGGTCGGCCACCCTCTGTGAACTAGAGCCACTGAATCGATCAAACCCAGCTACAAACTACGCCATGCATCTCGATCACCCCGTGCCATTTTTAACGAATTTCATCCACAGGTTCGACGTTCTCGTTCTGAACACCGGGCACCATTGGAANCGAACTAGAGCCACTGAATCGATCAGACCCAGCTACAAACTACGCCATGCATCTCGATCGCCCCGTGCCATTTTTAACGAAATTCATCCACAGGTTCGACGTTCTCGTTCTGAACACCGGGCACCATTGGAACCGGGGAAAGATGAGAGCAAACAGATGGGAAATGTTCGTCGGAGGAAAGCCGAATGCCAATCGTAAGCTCGCGGAGATAGGAAATGCGAAGAATCTGACCATCCACTGCATTGTTAAATGGGCTGACCTCCAGATATCTCAGAATCCAGAGCTGAAGGTCTTCTTCAGGACTATATCTCCCAGGCATTTCTTTAACGGGGATTGGAACAGTGGGGGCAGCTGCAACAACACGAAACCATTGTTGAGAGGAAGTGAGGTTCTACAAGAAAGATCCATGGATGCAGTTGTTGAGAGTGCTGTGAAGGGTTCGAAGGTGAAGCTTTTGGATATTACTGCTCTTTCTGGTTTGAGGGATGAGGGGCACATAGCTAGGGATAGTCTTACGGCTGCGAAGGGAGTCCAGGATTGCTTGCATTGGTGCCTTCCGGGAGTTCCTGATACATGGAATGAAATTCTGTGCGCCCAATTGTAGTCATTTTGGAAGGTGGGGAAAGAGACTCTTGGCTGGCTTTTAACTTGTTTATTTGTGGAGTTTCGTATGTATAAAATGTGCTTATTTTGTGGGTGCGTGAAAGCATTGATTTGGGCAGAAAGGCGCAAGCCTTGCCAACCTAGATTTAGTAGTTAGGTAGAACATGTATTAGATCCTAAAGTTGAAATATTGTAGCGTCTATTTAACATGATCGGACAAATTATTATAAACTTTGGATTAATTCTATGATGACCTTTGTCAATATATCTTGATCCAATTATTTACAACTGTGTATAATAAAAATGTTAAATGAGACGAATATTAAGTTAAAAAGAAGCTGTTTATATATATATATATATTTTTTTTTTTTTTCATATCTTTCGATTAATTGTAAAAATTCAATAAGCTCTTTCTTTTAAAGGAAGAAGACAAAATTATAAAGTTTGGATTGCTGTCTTAAATGTGACTGAATATTTATAAAATTATGAAGTGTGGTGACTTAGATTAGTGGCAATTAAGAGATGGTTATTAGGTGATGGCAGCCGGGAAAATCAAGCGATGAAAATTCGGTCATGATAGTATGATGAAGGTGATGAATGGTTGGCATCTGTATTCAATGATTGTCTTTGTTGATCATCTGGTAGGACTCCAAGCACCTTCTCATTTAAAACACTTCTAATTAAGGAATGAGGATCTATCGATAATTTATAGAAGCTATATTTTGCATATGTTTAGTGAAAATTTGTGTCCTTCAAGGAAATATTGTTCGCTTTGCATTTTAAACATTCACTACAATTCTGTTTGGAGAGCTGTTTCTTTGTTGTTTTCTAAAATTTCCTGAGACGATAAATTATATTTTTCAACGACTTGTTAAAAAGAGATGATTGTAAGAGAACTGAATTTTTAATATATATATATATATATATATATATATATATATATATATATATTATTTTCATGCTTAAATTATTTTTAAAGNCGTGGAGTTTCGTATGTATAAAATGTGCTTATTTTGTGGGTGCGTGAAAGCATTGATTGGGGCAGAAAGGCGCAAGCCTTGCCAACCTAGATTTAGTAGTAAGGTAGAACATGTATTAGAAGTTGAAATATTGTAGCGTCTATTTAACATGATCGGACAAATTATTATGAACTATGGATTAATTTTATGATGACCTTTGTCAATATATCTTGATCCAATTATTTACAACTGTGTATAATAAAAATGTTAAATGAGACGAATATTAAGTTAAAAAGAAGCTGCTTATTTTTTTTTTTCATATCTTTCGATTAATTGTAAAAATTCAATAAGCTCTTTCTCTTAAAGGAAGAAGGCAAAATTATAAAGTTTGGATTGCTATCTTAAATGTGACTGAATATTTATAAAATTATGAAGTGTGATGACTTAGATTAGTGGCAATTAAGAGCTGGTTATTAGGTAATGGCAGCCCGGAAACGATGGTCAGGCAATGATAATCAAGCGAAGAAAATTTAGTCATGATAGTATGATGAAGGTGATGAATGGTTGGCATTTGTATTCAATGATCGTCTTTGTTGATCATCTGGTAGGACTCCAAGCACCTTCTCATTTAAAACACTTCTAATTAAGGAACGAGGATCTATTGATAATTTATAAAAGCTATATTTTGTATATGTTTAGTGAAAATTTGTGTCCTTCAAGGAAATATTTGTTCGCTTTGTATTTTAAACATTCACTACAATTCTATTTAGAGAACTGTTTCTTTGTTGTTTTCTAAAAATTTGTAAGACGATAAATTATTTTTTTTCAACGACCTGTTAAAAAGAGATGACTGTAAGAGAACTGTCATCTAGTTTTTTTAATATATATTATTTTTCATGCTTAAATTACTTTTAAAGATATCTCCTTTATGCAATTGATTAATGAATTACTTAATGACACATTAAAACTAATAAAATTACGTATTCATATATAAACCATAATGAACTCAATCAGGAATTAATTTTAAAAAACTGCAGATAAAAGTTATGTAATATTTTAAATTTTGAATAATATCATGATAAATGAACAATTAGATATTTACATTGCAAATATTTAAGGTTCAAATGGAATTATATGTATTTAACCAAAACTGAAGAATCTTTGAGTTGCCGTCAACTGAAGGGCAAAAGAATCGAAGGGCCAAATCATTTAGTCAGCCGAAGCTGATGGTAAGTAACCGTTTCGCTGCTTTATAAATACCTGTTTCATAACAGAATTTTCCCACCACTTACCCTTTTGTTCTCACAGCTGCTGTGATCCTCTCTCCATCCCTTTCCCGCTCGCTTCCCCGACGTGCTGGATTCTGGAACGAAGATCTCATCCGACTGCTAAGTGTAGCACCAGTTAATTCTGTCCCAGTGATGGATCCAAGTATGATCTCCCTACGACGCGATGAGAAGCAGCCATGGACGATCGAGCCGGTTTATCCGGCGAAGAAGCTCAGATCTAACATTCCCCGACGGAAAAGGATTCCTGACGTTCCGATCATCGGTGTTACTTTGAGTGGCTATTTTGTTTCGGAGGAGGATTCAGAGTCTTCTTCCTCATGCTTCAATAGCGAGATTTCAAACGACGTCAGCAGCGAATTCAGGGGACATCCGAAGAGGCCAAGATCATCACGCACGTTTCGCTTGAGTGAATCTATTGGACGCTTCCAATGGAATTCTTCAAGTGATCAGTTCCGGCCTATCACCAGANATCAGCAGCGAATTCAGGGGACATCCGAAGAGGCCAAGATCATCACGCACATTTCGCTTGAGTGAATCTATTGGACGCTTCCAATGGAATTCTTCAAGTGATCAGTTCCGGCCTATCACCAGATTTTACGCCCAACGTGTGAATGAAATGCGATCTCAAGGGCTCGCCGTCGGGGTTGATCGAGCAGTAGATCCCATTTTTGGTTCAGCGACAGTAACCAAAAGATCGGAACCAGCCGAGAGCGATGGAAACGCGGTCACAATTTCTGGAGTTTCTGAAATGTCCACAACACTTCCTGAAGATAATCTCAAGGTTAGAAAAAATACTAATAAATCAATTACGAAGGTTTTGGATGTCTCGGAATCCTCTTGTCTCCAAACAGCAGTTTCAGAGGCCAATGTCAAGTTAATCCTCGGTACAAGGACGGCCGAGGCCAGCGAGCTCCTGATCGAAGGCGAGACAGCCATTCGAGGCGAAGAAATGCATGACCTCGACCTTGAATCTGATCTAGCCTGCCCCGAGCAGCTCTTCGATAACGAGGAATGCTCAGATTATTCTGCTTGCAACGAGAGAACACTATCAGAGTTGGAATCGGATCTCTTCGATGGGTTATATAAGGGAGACTCCTCGGAAATCTCACTCTCCGACATCATCGAGTCTCCGGAAGACTTCTCGGAAAGATCTAGAGATAATTCCATCCCTTCAGTCGCCTTCTCTCTCCTCCAACAACTCTGGCAGCAATTCAACCCTTCCAGCTTCCATTCAGAAAGCAATGTGAAATTTCAAGTCCTGAACGAATTATCTGATGAGCTCGTCGTAAGTCCGATGCCCTACTTCTATTGTTAATTTGCAGTGTTTTATAATGCGCTTTTATTCAGTTGCGCGATTACTGCAGTTTGTAAGATTTCCTGATAAAGACATTGAGGAAAGCTACCAGGTATTCCGCAGCAGGGAGAGAAAAGAGATTGCTCTTCATGACTATTCCGATGGCTACCACGGTAAAACCAATTTCGGAGATCTTATTCTCGGGCAAAGGCTCGTGATGGTGAACTGGATGCTGGAGGTAACAGCCTGATTTTGTTCAATCTCATTTTTAATGTTTCTCTGTCAAATTTTTTTTTCCTCCGTTGTCATTTTTTCCGTTATTGTATCTATTGGGGTTCTTTGACAGAATTTTGATAATGCAAGTCGGTCTCACTTCATTTTGATATGTTCGGCCATATGTACGGTTATGATTTTTTTAAAAAAAACTGGTAATCATGAATGTGATGAGTTTTGCGGAGGCGCAATTGATTTTATTACGTCGTGTCAGAAAGGTGGTTATATAATTTACCTATTCTTTACTAAAATACCCTTCAAATCGTCTTGGCGAGGAAGGCAAATTAATTTGATCGCACTGATTTCTCAATGGGAAGCTCTTCTGTTTCAATTTAGTTCTCATGCTTCCTATCTCCAAATGCTCTCTTACTCTCAAAAACAATGGCTGCAGCATTGCCAGGCAATGGAACACCAGGACGAGACACTCTTCTTGGGCGTTAACCTAATGGACAGAGTACTGAGTAGAGGATATTTCCAGACCGAGAGGAATCTCCAGCTGCTCGGCATTGCTTGTGTGACACTTGCTACGAGGCTCGAAGAGAACCAGCCATTCAATAGGTTGCATGCCCAACCAGAACAGAAAATTCATCGTTTCTATAATTCTAGAACAATTAGCACATTAATTTGCCCTGTATAGATTTAGCTCTCCTGCTTCTATTTCAGCGTAAGGCAGAAATCTTTCAAAGTGGGCAACAATTTCTATAAGAGGTGCGATGTAGTTTCCATGGAGTGGCTCGTTCTTGAGGTTCTCAGCTTCCAATGTTTCCTTCCCACGACACACAGTTTCTTATGGTACATTCAGTATTTCATTTCCTTCATCTAATTTCATCTCCTTCCCTTCGAAATATTGAAAACATCGATGCTAACTTCGATGTAATGTATGGCTCTAGGTTTTATATGAAAGCAGCGAGAGCAACTGCTAAAGTGGAAGACTTGTGCCGGCACTTAGCCATTCTGACCCTATTAGACCACGGAATTCTCTGCTTCTGGCCTTCAACTGTAGCTGCTGGGCTCGTCATCCTCGCCTGTCTAGCAACCAACAACGATTCTTACTGCGATGTGGTCCTGGAGGTAAAAATCCCGGAGAACGGTTTTATTCAATGCAATTGCTTCATGAATGTGTAGAACATTGGCCTAATCCAGTAATCCTGGCCGTCCATCATTTGTAGACACACGTGAGGAGCAAAACCGATGACCTTCCGGAATGTATACAGGTGAAGTTTATTTCCAATTCCCGTAATCTCAGTGCTAAAAACCTTTTCTTAAAAGTCACACTGCACTCTATATGTTGTTGAATCTGTTTCCTTGCAGAGTCTCGATTGGCTTGTGAAATACGCATCTATGGGCTNCGCAACCAACAACGATTCCTACTGCGATGTGGTCCTGGAGGTAAAAAATCCCGGAGAACGGCTTTATTCAATGCAATTGCTTCATGAATGTGTAGAACATTGGCCTAATCCAGTAATCCTGGCCGTCCATCATTTGTAGACACACGTGAGGAGCAAAACCGATGACCTTCCGGAATGTATACAGGTGAAGTTTATTTCCAATTCCTGTAATCTCAGTGCTAAAAACCCTTTCCCAAAAGTTACCCGGCACTCTATATGTTGTTGAATCTGTTTCCTTGCAGAGTCTCGATTGGCTTGTGAAATACGCATCTATGGGCTTTGAGAACTGATAGTTGATCCATGGCTGGTGCGTCGTCTCTTCTTCCATTTCAACCGGTAAGGATTTGGTATGCAGAATAGATAAGAAATTGCAGTATTGATTTGAATAAATATGAGAAAATTAGGGCACATACACCTATAACAGCTATTCTTTTAGTAATTCAAACTTCGAAATTAGTTAGGGAATAGATGAGAATATAATTTTCTTAGGCCTCATTGGTTTAATCATGAATAAATGGCTAAATTCTCTTGCCTGGAAATTCAGATCTATAGAAGTTTGCCCACATTTCTGGCTGATAGGATGCATTACTTTTCTTTCTTCTGTACCGGACAAATTGATTCTCATAGTATTTTAATAATATAGTTTTATTCTGTTTGATTGGGCCAACTGGGGATAAAACCTCGAAAATCAATCTGGCTGTAGAGCCAGTAAAGGTTAGGGCTGTCAAAAAAAAAAGCTCAAGCATCTCATGTTGCTTGTATTTCATTCGTTGTTGAATTAATGAATCAAATATGGATAATTTTTTTAGCTGAATTTAAAAATAATTAAGAATAAAATTTTACTCGATCATATTTGGCTCATTTTGACTCTTGGTAATTAAATAATTAAATAAATGAATTATTACACTAATTTTATATTAATTTTTTATATTCTATTTTAAAAAAATGTCGATTTTTATAATTTTTTAAATAATTTGAACTACTTTTGAACCGAAAAGAAATAATGAATTCATATTATTCAAGTGTCAATTTTAAACCAAAAGAACTTTGAATGAGCAGAACACAAACAAACTCAAATTCAACTCGTTTGCATCTCTATACAAGGAGAAATTATTACAATCGGATGAATTGCGTCCGGATTAGATGTGGATGGTGATTGTTTTTGGTAATATTAGTGGTATTTATGATTGTATTAGTGATATTGTGGTGTAATAATACCACAATGTTACAAATATTATCATGAATACCACCAGTCCTACCTACGCTACCGAATGCAATATTTTCCTCTATACATGGTCCTCATGTCAATGAAGAAATTCCTTTTTCCTCATCTACTATTTTTTCAATTTATATTTTTTTAAGGATATAATAAGACCTAAACAATACAGGTTTAGTTTATAGATACTATTTTCAATACAAGGTGACGAGGTATTTAAAAGAGTTACGCATAGCTAAAGGTGCCTCTAGCTAGCAACAGTTCTAACTGAAAGCTCTTCAGCAACTATGCCCACATCTGCCCACTCTCACGTCAAAATCATGAATTTTTAAGTTCCAATATAGAGGGCCGAGACCCATAAGATCGAGCCGCGGGAATGGTGCTGACCGCTGTGGATATGAAGTGCCAAACGGTGTTACATTAATCACCAGAATCCATCCAGCGTCTATTCGGCTTTTTGTAGAAAGATTTATACTTGGAAGGCTTTTAAATACCCGCGCTTTTCTAACAAAATATCCCTTCAATACAGTTAAAATTTGTAGTGCAAATCAAACAAGTTTTTTCACAAATATAATTTAAGCTTTCATTAGCTAATTGCAGGGGCAAAATGCACTAAGAATTCCCTTAAAAAAATTTTTTATGAATAAGATTTCAAATTACCTCATCTGAGAGAGTTCATCTTTTGTCACCTAACTTGGGAAATTGATTCAAAGAAAAAAAAAAAAAGACTTTTTCCATGACTTGCATCGAATCCCTAATAAATTTTTACAAGAATAAGGCCCTGAAATATAGTGGCATGATTAATTATGTTTGGCAAACTTTACCAAAGAAAACTAGGCACGCTATGCTCTGCTCCCGTTGATTACACTCTTGTGATTTTCCTAATATTTTTTATGCACTCTAGAATCTAGATTATATTAGTTTGTTGAAGTTGATAATGTTACTACCCCAAACAAAAATTTATTTCGAGCAAACACATTTCAAACTAAATTTCTCTGATATGTATATTAATGGACTCTTGATTATCCGAAAATTTACATTGCCTAGGGGAAAGAAGAAGAGAGACAGAGAGGGACGTTCTGAACTTTACTAATAGAGAGAAAATGCTACAGGATTTGACTGCCTCAGATTTTATATCATGAATCCCAACTCTGACCTCTTATTTGGTATTTATAAGTTTGAGTTGGTAAATTCATGGCATTGCATGAATGGTTACATATATGTTTTATAAAACAAAACAAAAAAAAAACGAAAAAATGAATGGTGTGATTCATGGCTTGATAGAGTGCTTCCTGGAACATACATTATACAGAGATAGTGAAGACGTGCAAGGAAAGGGCGAAGCGTGCTGTGGCATGGGGGATTCTAAATTAATGAATAAAACCACCCTCTTTCCTCCACGAGGGGCACAAGAAAATAGCCGCTTTTTTTTTTTTTTCTCTTAACTATTTGGTAACAACAATTCAAGTATAAAAAAGGGCATTTGATTGCATACCACACATATCTCATGTNATCTTTCCTCCATGGGGGGCACAAGAAAATAGCCGCTTTTTTTTTTTTTCTTAACTATTTGGTAACAACAATTCAAGTAAAAGAAAGGGCAATTGATTGCATACCACACATATCTCATGTATTTACCTATTTTACATAAACATTCATATTTACATACAAACCACTCAACATAAAAAATTATTGCGTACGTGTAGTGAACCAATCAAAATATTTTCTCTACTAAAAATATATGTCAGTGGCCCCGCTTTAATTTTTTTTTTTAACAAAAATTTTTAATTGTGTGCGCTGTCCGCACAGAATAATCGCTCCAATCCCGTGAAAATTTCCACCAAGTTTTTGATCCTAAGATGCTATAAGCATACATATCAAAGTTTGGATGTATATTCATGAGAATTGATTGGTTTGTATATAAATTTTTCAAAAATAAATAAAAATAAACTAGTAAATGTATTTCCAATCAATGAAACATTAATGGCTATTTCAGGTACGTTGAATTTCGATTGATCAAGTTTTAAATACAGGCTGATAACCTTTTTTAACCAAAATTTTAATATCTTTATTTAGAAATAAATAAATATATATAAGGAAGATTTACATGCATATCATTCAATTCCAATGTATTTACATATTATAACGCCTAAATTTCAACTTTTGCATGCATAAGAATGCAAATGAATATAAAAATTTAAATTTTAGTATTAAACATATAAATTCAAAAGCCCGGACATTATGCGACAGGGTTGGACAGCTCACCCAACGAAAGCAGGAACAGTGGCTGACTGCTCGAGACAAGTGGGTGGGACCCACTTAAACGGAATCTCCGCTCGAATTGGCGGGAAATCAAACCCACCGCC
>JXCR01004932.1:209232-233690 GCA_002079205.1 Phalaenopsis hybrid cultivar
CAAACCCACCGCCGTAGCCATTCCACGTGTCCAAATCCGCCTCTAGGGTTTTCTCAGCGCGGCGAACTGAGAGTCTCGAGACAGCCCATTTCGCGCTCGTCACTTTCCGCCTCCGCCCCCATAAGAACCGCATCGATTCCATAAACCAAACTCCCTTTTCTCCATCCCCGGATCTCTTAAAACCCTAATCGCATTCAGAAATCAACCAAAGCCATGGTAATTTCGCCCAAATTCTCCGCAATCCTTCGATTAAAGCCATGATTTTTAATCTTGTTCGCTCCTTGTTACTGAATTTTAGGTTGGATATGCGTTTCATTATAAATCGAAGATGATGGAGGAGAAGAACGGGAAGAAGAAGAAGAAGAAGAAGCCTTCGTGGCTGGAATTGCTTCTCGAGACCAAATTCTTCGGCGCTTGTGCCGAGCATCAAGGGATTAAGAAGAAGAGCGAGATAAACATCTACTGCGTCGACTGTAACGAGTCCATGTGCTCCTTCTGCGTTTCCTCCCCATCTTCCTCGCATCGCTGCCATTGTCTGCTTCAGATTCGGCGCTACATATACCAGAACGTGATTAGGATACGCGATATGCAGAAGTTCACGGATTGCTCCGGAGTTCAGGTAATTCATTCAATCATTCCTGTTCGCGTTCAATTAAAGGGATTTTTGAGAGATTTTTTTTTTTTTCTCTATTGATGGATGGATGCAGCCCTACATTGTGAATGGAGCAAAGGTAGTCCTTCTAAACCCTAAGATGCAATCGNAATACGCGATATGCAGAAGTTCACGGATTGCTCCGGAGTTCAGGTATCTCATTCAATCATTCCTGTTCGCGTTCAATTTAAGGGATTATTGAGAGATTTTTTTTTTTGTTTTTGTTTTCTCTATTGATGGATGGATGCAGCCCTACATTGTGAATGGAGCAAAGGTAGTCCTCCTAAACCCTAAGATGCAATCGAAGTCGTCGAAGTCCTCCGTCGCTGCCACTTCGTTCTGCAAGTCTTGCCGGCGAACGGTAGCGGAGCACAACGGGTATTGTTCCATCGCATGCAAAGTGGTCGAGGAGATGGCGAGGTCGCCGGAACTTGACGGCGGCTGTTCTCCGGCGAAACTTGAAGGCCTTGAACTCTCCCCTGAGGAGGTGGACGAGGAGGAGGAGGAGGAGGAGCGCGCTTTCTCTATCGGATCTGTAGAGCCGTCCGATTGGGGAGTGGAGGATCTCAGCCCTTGTATCGAACGGCCTACACCCAATCCAAAGCTAAGGGCCGTCCGACGGAAGGGGACGCCAAGACGGTCTCCCATCTTTTAGCATTCTTGGTGAAATTAAATTTGCTCTCTTGCCGTTACAGAGGACTAATAGCAATCGGTCGAAATATTACATTTTTTTAGTAGAAAAATTATATTTTTCATAAAAGATTGCAAATAAAAGTTGCAGCTATAAGTTTTGGATTTTCTTTAATTGTGAGCCAACCATTTTGTTACATGAAGATAGTGGCGTAAACGAGCCAAACACGAGCTGAGTATATTTCGAGCTCAAAAAGTGTGTTCTTGTGACTGAACGTGAGCCGTTCACGAACAAAATCGTTTTGACAATCCTAATCACATAGACATAAGATGTTAAGGATTGAGACAAGATTTAAAACATCATTTGAATCTAATTTAATAATTTTTATTCTATTTNGCATAGGACTAATAGCAATCAGTCGAAATATTACATTTTTTTAGTAGAAAATTTATATTTTTTTATAAAAGATTGCAAATAAAAATTGCAGTTATAAGTTTTGGATTTTCTTTAATTGTGAGCCAGCCATTTTGTTACATGAAGATAGGGGTGTAAATGAGCCGAACGCTAGCTCAGTATATTTCGAGCTCAAAAAGTGTGTTCGTGTGGCCGAACACGAGCCATTCACGAACAAAGACTCTTTTTGACAACCCTAATCATGTATTCATAAGATATTATGGATTGGACCAGGATTTAAAACATCATTTGAATCTAATTTAATAATTTTTATTCTATTTTATTCATTAATACTTTTGATTTATTATAAATCTTTGTAGCCTTGTAGTCAATTAATTTTTTAAAATACTACTCATCATATATATATATATATATATATATATATATATATATATATATATATANTTAATACTTTAATTTATTATAAATCTTTGTAGTCTTGTTGTCAATTAAATTTTTTAAAAATACTATTCATCCAAAATATATATCGAGCCAAAACGAGCCGAACAAGAACGAACAAATATTTGTTTGTGTTGTTCATGTTAGGGGTGTAAACGAACAAACACGAACGAACAGAGCTTGTGTTTGTGTTCAGTTCGTTTAAAATTTAGTTTATTTGAAATAAGCTCGTGTTCGAAATTGTTCGTGAAGTCACTGTTTGTATTCGTTTTTTAACGAACGAGCCGAACACGAACCGAACACGAGCTATTCGCGAACGACGAGACAGTCTGACATCTCTAATATTAATATATATAAATAATATAGTATATTAATTATATAACTTATATTATCATAAGTATATTACTAATATAGTATATGAATTTATTATTATTATTAATGTATTATATAATATAATTTATAAAATTTAATTTTTTAAAATATCATATATATTATTAATATAGTATATTAATATATTATTATTATTAATTTATTGTATATTATAATTTATAAAATTTAATGTTTTAAAATATCATAAATTTTTTATATATAATTATTTTAAATTATTTTATATTTCGAACAATAACGATTCGAACACGAACGAACGCATCACTGTTCGTGTTTGATTCGTTTAACTAACCGAACGAAAAAAATTTGTTCATGTTCGTCTCGTTTACTTATCGAACGAATCGAACACAAACTCATTGACGAACCAAACACGAACTGTTCACGAATAAAGAGCTTTTTTGACAGTCCTAGTTCATGTTCAGCTTGTTAACTTAGAGAACGAGCTGATGTTCGCGAACAACGAGCCGTTTCGACAGCCCTATAAGTATACCCTAAGTGCACAAATGCATGATCTGTATGACTGTATCTGATATTTTTTGTTTGGTATCACCCCCTTAACCATAAAGTCTTCATTAAACATACATGATTCAATATTTAATTCTTGACATATTTCATTGAAGTTTTTGTGCGGTATTTTCATATTTAACACATCATCAAAAATCACATCTTTCCCAAATTCAGCCATTTTGACACCTCAATCACTATATCATAAGTGCGTTCAATTGATCAGGACTCCAAAATTAAGTTCTTACAAAACAAGATAAAGCACCATTTAATAAAATGAAGATACATTTGTACACCTCCTTCATATCATTCAAAGCACAAATAAATACTTTATCAATTTGATTTATCCAATTTAAGACAATTAATAATGGGTATCATTACAAAACTTAATCCTTTAAATAGCCGTCCATAAAAAGTAGTACAACCATGAAAGCCTTTTTAGCAAGCATTAATGATGAATTATTCTCATGAATATTAATAGACATTGGCCAATTATTGATTGATTTTACTATTAAAATAAATAAATAAATAAATAAGAGATTTTACTTTGTAAAGATTAATAGATAGCCATCACTTTATTTAAGATGCACCAAATGATTTTGTATAAAATCTGGCTATAGACCAAAATATCAACAAAATACAATCAAAAAACATCATAAGCAAGGAGTAGCATCCACAAACAAAATGGTACTCTCATAGTAAGAAATTTGTAACTAATAAATAGTCAATGCAGTCGTCGTGATACTATATAATGTTGCTAAGTCATCGGACAGATAGTCAAAACCTAGTCTAACAATGCCAAGGTTGTTAGACTAGGTTTTGGTATCAACAGAGGTTGTTAAACTAGGTTTAGATCTAACAATGCCAAGGTGGGAAGAACCTCGGTATAGTAATGTATTATTTAATAGCCTTCCTGTAAAATAAATCATATTTATGAAATGATGCAAGATACTTTAAGTCGAAAGTTAATATAAAAAAATTATAATCAACTATAAATAAATTTAAAAAAAAATTAAACTCAAAATATACTTAATGAAAACTTGTAAGAAGAACTAAAGTGAATAGTTGAACATGCATTCATAATTGCTCTCAACCGATGACTAAAATGTATGAGGAAAAAAATGAAGATTTGCATCTATGTGCACGGCTGTTTACATCTTCTGTAGTTTAGATGAGACCATTTGCATTTGGTATCTTTCCTTGTTTGTCCGATTTCTCTTGTTATTTATGTTAGGTCATGGACAATCAAGAAAGGCTTTATGTTTGGTGCGGTGTATGCATCTGACATACGCATTTGTTATTAATGAGGGAACAAGAAGAGCAACAACAAATTCTGAAAACTACAAGAAATCAAGTTCAAGGCTGCGAAATCTAAACCCACTTCACTTGAACCCAATATGACTTTGAACTAACAACCAATAAAAATGCTTTCGACTTGCAATATGGAATGCCAAAAAGCTTGAAAAGCAAGCTACAAATCATTCTTCATGGCACAGGCATATTTCACAATGGAGGGCAACGTAAGGGCCTTGCATCAAATCACTTTGCCTCAAAAACTCACTTAAAAGTAAGATTTTACCGATAAAGGTTTCGATCTAAATTATATACTAAGTTAAAGTTCCTCAAACCCCTCCACTTTCCTTAACCAAACCAACACACAAAATAATGCGATAAAAAAAACTTGACACTCACAAATAGCTCATGATCAACTCTACATTAACCTTATATGCTTGTGTATGCTTCATTTTAAAGGTTTCAAATTTTTCTTTTTTGTATAATTCAAGCAAGTGCAGGCCAAACAAGCTCGTTAGAGTTTAAATGAATCGAACACCAAAATGATGTTTACAACCAATTTTAAGCACCAATTAAATTCAAACAAAATAAAAATCTAGCAAGCCNATACATATAATCATTCTCGTTCAAATTATTTTGATTTGACAAAAAATGCAAATCATAACGAAATTCCAACTCAAATCAATCTGAATAACTAATTTTCCCATTTTTTTTTATTTTCCCAATTTTTACATTTATAATTCTAAGTTCATGACCTTGCAAATGTTATATGTATATGTGTTTAAATTAAAGTTACTTAAATGTTAAAAATAAGGAAGATTTACATGCATATCATTCAATTCCAATGTATTTACATATTATAACGCCTAAATTTCAACTTTNGTGTTTAAATTAAAGTTACTTAAATGTTAAAAATAAGGAAGATCTACATACATATCATTCAATTCCAATGTATTTACATATTATAACGCCTAAATTTCAACTTTTGCATGCATAAAAATGCAAATGAATATTAAACATATAAAGTCATATGAATTGGGTATGTACGTGAAAAAGGAAAAACATAAGCCCGGACATTATGCGACAGGGTTGGACAGCTCACCCAACAAAAAGCANAAAAATTTAAATTCAAGTATTAAACATAAAAATTCATATGAATTGGGTAAGTACGTGAAAAAGGAAAAACATAAGCCCGGACATTATGCGACAGGGTTGGACAGCTCACCCAACAAAAAGCAGGAACAGTGGCTGACTGCTCAAGACAAGTGGGTGGGACCCACTTAAACGCCATCTCCGCTCGAATTGGCGGGAAATCGAACCCACCGCCGTAGCCATTCCACGTGTCCAAATCCGCCTCTAGGGTTTTCTCAGCGCGGCGAACCGAGTCTCCAGCCCATTTCGCGCTCGTCACTTTCGGCCTCCACCCCCATAAGAACCGCATCGATTCCATAAACCAAACTCCCTTTTCTCCATCCCCGGATCTGTTGAAAACCCTAATCGCATTCAGAAATCAACCAAAGCCATGGTAATTTTGCCCAAATTCTCCGCAANCGAGTCTCCAGCCCATTTCGCGCTCGTCACTTTCGGCCTCCGCCCCCATAAGAACCGCATCGATTCCATAAACCAAACTCCCTTTTCTCCATCCCCAGATCTGTTGAAAACCCTAATCGCATTCAGAAATCAACCAAAGCCATGGTAATTTTGCCCAAATTCTCCGCAATCCTTCGATTAAAGCCATGATTTTTAATCTTGTTCGCTCCTTCTTACTGAATTTTAGGTTGGATATGCGTTTCATTATAAATCGAAGATGATGGAGGAGAACGGGAAGAAGAAGAAGAAGCCTTCGTGGCTGGAATTGCTTCTCGAGACCAAATTCTTCGGCGCTTGTGCCGAGCANAAACGGGAAGAAGAAGAAGAAGAAGAAGCCTTCGTGGCTGGAATTGCTTCTCGAGACCAAATTCTTCGGCGCTNACTGTTCGTGTTTGATTCGTTTAACTAACCGAACGAAAAAAACTGTTCACATTCTTCTCCTTTAACAAACTCATTAATAAAGCAAACACGAACTATTCCGGACTCCGGACCGAATGAATATTTGTTCTCACAGCCGATACTCACGCTCCCGAATACCTTCGCCCGAAACCCTCGATAACCTCTTCCTCCTCTCTCTCGAATCTGGGCACCTCCTTCCTCTTGTGCCCTAGCAGGCGGCTGTTCGACGCGGCTTTTCCCTCACCGCCGGTTCTCACCGCCGAGAACTCCTCCAGTAAGATTTTTTCCCGCCCAAATGCATCAGGATACCTTCCTACTCTCAAATCTTGGTCGGTTTCTTGCCCTCCGTGGCGCATTCCCGTCACCGCCGGTAGCTTCGTCTGCAAGTAATCTTCCCCTTCCCCGGCTACAAATACCCCTCTCAACACACTCTTTCGGGGACGATCTCGAATTTCTTTCGCTCCGTCTTTCTCACCTAGCCGAAACTTCTGGCTCGTTTCCTCTTATGCAGCAAGGTTATCCTTCTCTTTTCAATCATCTAATTTGAAGAGTAAGTCTCTTCACCCTTCTCTTCTTCTGTGAAGCACATTTATTTTAGCCAAACTTTGTTTTCCATTCTTGATTTAATGGTATGGAATTTCCTTACTCTGATGCTCGCTTTGACCTTCAAGGATTATAACTACATTTCTTTGGTTGTTAGCTGGTGAGCTTATGGCTTTTCTTTTATACTGTTAGATAATTGTTATTTACAGTTTTATTACATTCAATTCTTTTGATCAGGCCATATAGAGGATGGATGCAACAATCGATTGAAAGGCATTATGCTATGCGTTATTCAATTCTTATCAAGGATAAATGATACATGTTTTCTTTTCTTTCTAATATATATATATATANGCAAAATTAAAAAAAAAAAAAAATTAGTGCAAATGTAAAGTACTTGAGAACTGATGATTCGATGAAGAAGATGAATATATTTCAAACATTCTTAAAAATCATTTACAATATTAAGGAATCAAACATCAATTTAGCTTAGCTGCTCTCAAACATCTTGATCTTAAGTTCAAATATTTAGATCTACGACATCTCATGACTGAAGACCAACATGCTGATATTTTCATGAAATCACTTCAGACAAACAACATCAAATCGCTACTAACAAGTTGACATCACAAACCTAGACCATCAACTTGAAGAGGGCTAATAGGAGATTTGTTCCTCTTTTCCAAGTTTATCTTTTACCTTAATTGATGGGTTGCTTTTGCTCCCCTCCTCATCTCTCTTTACGATCGCTCAGCAGGCCTGAGGAAGCTCCAAAGATTTAGTTCTTCGGTTGTTTTGAGGAAAAGAGTTTTTATATCATTTATAATGTATGCAAAATTTGTTTCATACCCTCACTATTTATGGCAAGTTTGTCAAGTAAAGTGACTATATATCTGGCTGTTGTTTACCGTATTATGAAATGACTAAAAAAAAGTATTGTTTTTACTCATCTTTTCTCCATGCACCATTTCTATTTCACTTTTAAAAGTTAGCAATAAACAAATGTTCATACTTTCGACGTATATGCATGCAAATATGAATGATTGTATTAAACATTTAAATTTATAAGAGTTATGTGGTATGTAAATGACTCAAAAATCTATTATTGTGTTGGTGGGAGATTAATCCAAGACTTTCACCATAACCTCCAAGCTTTTACCAATCTAATTCAATCATATTAACTTCTTACAACAACATTCTTTAATACATATAGCGATTAAAAATTGTAAAAGCACTGCAAATTTGATTGTGTATTAGAATAAAATAAAATTTTATTGCTCAAATTGCTCAATTATCAATTAGAAAGGTTTTTAAGGGCTTTAAGGAAAAAAAAAACTTTTTGAATATTATGAGTTAAATTTGCTCATAATGAATTGTCTATCAAATATATATATTTTAAGATAAATATAATGTAATAACTTTAATATTTTACTTATATACATACCATACAATTCTTATATATTTACAATTCAAAGACATTAACATTCATATTTGCATGCATATCACTCAAATTTAACATCACATAAAAAAAATACAACCACCATCCCCATCTTAAAGGTAAATTACATCTTTCTAGCATGGCTTTACAATACCATAGTGTTATATGCATAAACATCAAACATTGGGTGTTAGATACATAAATACATCAAAATTGCGTCGTATCTATGCAACTAAGCTCATAATTTTTCAAGACACAGGCTTTTTCTTTAAAATCAATGCAATAAGTATTTATAAAACTAACAATTACAGCGGTTTAAAATCTGCTACAATAAAAAAAATAAGGAATTTTAAAAAAAACTCTTTTTTATTAATTGTTAACTAAAAAAATATAAATAAATAATACAATGACATTATGCTTATTCAATATTAACTGTGTGCTTAGTAGATATTAAAATTTTGAGGGAATGAAACATTATACTTATAGATTGCACGTGTTTTTAATTGTTCATACTTATATGTATATCACATCAATAAATATTCCTATTGTAATTTTTAAAAAATAAAACATAACTTCTATACAGGATTAAGGCTGTCAAAAAAGCTCGTTGCTCACGAACAACTTGTGTTCGGCTCGTTAAGTAACTCGTGTTCGGCTCGTTCGTTAAGTAAATGAGCCGAACACGAAGAATTTTTTAAAGCTTGAATTATAAACGAGCCGAACACAAACAACTCTTTGTTCGCTCGTGTTCGGCTCGTTTTAGCTCGAAAAAAAATATATATAATTATTTATATAATAATATATTATACATATTACTTAGATAATAATATATTATATATATATTTATATATATGTTTAAATCGTAACTGCTATTGTAGTAATGTGGTCATGTGCCTTGTATTGCATATATTTAATCTATGTTCGAATCCAACGCTCTATATCTATTTTTTCAGTTTAATTTTAAATAGTCAATTTAGAGCCAAACACGAACACAAATATATAAATCGAGCCGAACACGAACACACTGTTCACGAGCCAGTTTCGAACACGAGCTNGTGGCATGGTAACAAATGTTCAGATTGTTTTTAAGGATGATATATAAGATACAGGAGCATGGTTTCAGACAACATTTTTAGCTTATAAAAAATTGCTATTTTGTTTCAGGAGATGGATCCTGCAAAACAGGCAAAAATAATGAAAGAATTTCAGAAACAATCAACTCAAATGGACATGACGGTAGAACTCGAAAAATGTTATTTAGTGTCTTCTTTTACAGTTCTATCAGTCTTTCTTTTATTGTTTGGAATTCTTACAAAAGTTTTCATTTTCCTGGACTTGTTGGCATGTGAATTCCACTCTTTTATTTTGTGCTGTGATCATGCAACTCCTTTTGCACCAAGGCCTTTGAGTTGCCAAGCTATGTTAATATAGGATTAAGATGCTTTTAGAAAGTGAAAAGCAAACTTATCGGTACCTGTGTTAACTTTATTATAAGAATTTTGAATAGAAATGTTTTCTTTCTATTGCTATTATTTTGAGTTCATTCCAATCACTATAAACATTGCGTCGGAAGAGCTGTTTACTGATTAACAGTGTATGTTGACACATATGTGAACCTTAAGTTTTAAGTGTCATTGTCCTCTGAAATCCATCCAGCTGTGGTTTTGAGCTGCATATTCATTATTAAATCAATTTTTATGGTGTTTATTCCTCCAAAATTTAATCTTTTCTTTATTATGATTTTTTTTTATTCTGTATTCTACAAATGCTCATAAGATTTAGCATTCCAAGAAATTTTTATATTTCTTTCTCTGAACTCATTTCAGCGTGTGATGGAGGTCTTCATAATCTGCATTAAACGATTGTTCCCAACTTTTACCATTAAAAATCTTATTTTTACTATATTTTGGTTCATTTTATTTATAATATGATCTGAGCAAGACCAGTTACTCTATTGTTGTTTTTCTTCGGCTATAAGGAAATTAGGGAATTCATGGTCTCTGTGTCCAATTTTTAATTGACCTTGTCCTTTGAATCCCATCCATTCACGATGAAAATCTGAATTTAACAAATGTTTGTGGAATTTAGTCCTTCAAAACCATCTTCCCATTCTTTGTTCTGAATCTTCTGATTCTATTCATCAAACCTTTCCTCTTTCTCTGTAATTTTGCCAGAGCAACGTCACTAACTCCATTTTTGCATGTTTTGTGGTTCTTGAGTCTTATTTCACTTCATTTACTATAAACAATCAGTAATTAAAAATAATTAAGTTTTACTCTTATCTGGCTCTATTAGAAATTTTCACTATTTGTGTGCGGCCCTATCCCAATCATCAGTTCAACTATTCTTTTCTGTGATTCTGCAAAATCATGCTAAACTTTGCTCTTATTATTTGGATCCATTAGAAGTTTGCTATTGCTCTGCACTACATCCCACACTTCAATTCGATGACCCGTTCATGTGATTAGGGGTGTAAACGAACGAACACGAACGAACAGAGCTTGTGTTCGTGTTCAGTTCGTTTAAAATTTAGTTTGTTTGAAATAAGCTCGTNCTTCCTTTTGATTTTTAGCGGTGCAGGTGAACTTTTCTTGTCATTTAGACTATTTGCAAAAATTGTAGAAATTCCTTTTGTTCATCAACTTTGGCTTACTGTTTGAAGAATTTAATTATTCTAGTTGATTATATTTTCATATTTGCAACTTTAATCTGAGTTGGAAAAGCTGAGATTTAATTTTAATTAACGCAGTATTCCGGATGTTGATAATGTTTTAATCGTACAGACTCCTCTGGGAGTCTTCTCTAGTAAAAGTTTACTCCATAAAAAAGAGAAGGAAAATGGTCACAAATTGATTCGCGAAGTTGCTAGTGATGATGTGGAGATGACAACTCTTATTTCTGAAACATCTTCTGCCGCAAGGTGTCGAATTTATGGCAAGATGGATTCTAAGGTACACCATAGCTAAACTTTATAGGGGCATTTACATCAATAACACAATTCTTGTGTATATACATATCTCACATCCAAACATTTATAATCTACATACATAGCACACAAATTTTTAATATTACATAAAAAATAACATGATTATCACTTTTCAAAAGTGAAATACACATTTTCATGCATAGTTTTAAAACACCAAAGTGGTATGTATGTAAATATATAAGTTTTGGAATGAGATATGTAAAATACATATGAATTGTGTGCTAGGTATGTAAATTTCCCAACTTTATAAAGGCATATCATGAAATTTATGTTTTGAATCATTGTCTCTTTGATGGAACAAACTATTTAAAATTATTGAAACAAAATTTGGTGAATTTAAGATGATTGTGCGACTTGATTATTGATTCAAATTACTAATATGTTTATTTGATTGGACTTTGAAATGTTGTTTAACTGTTTTGATTTCATTTTGTTTTGAATGTTCACTTGTTAGCAATGCTTTTGAATTTTAATGTAGAATGGTTAAGGGTCCTTATAGGAAAGAGACGAGATTCCGCAAAAATTATGACAAACAAAGTAATTTACTTCACCGACACAAAACAATACAACCTAAATACATAAAAGATAAACCTAGAATTCAAAATGTAGGTATTCCTCTCCCTAATCCTAAGATTCAAGGCAACAATCACATATGACATAATCGTAAATATATTAAGCTCTATTTATACTCCACAAGAATAACTAACAGATGACTAAATTGCCCTTTTAGTATTGCGTCTAACATAGGTCTTCAAATTGTTTTGTGGGCTAGGTGTCGATGGAGTGGAGCACGAGGCGGGCCGTAGGCTTCAGTCTGACATTACTCCTCTCCCAAAAAGATATATTGTCCTCAAGATGAAAGAGAGGGACTGTTGTTGGTTCAAGTTGTATGACTCCCATATGGTGTCACAATCTGACAATTTTTTCTAGTTAATCAGCACTTCTTTCTAACCTGTCGATTCCTAGTGCATTTCTTTTAACTCAAGTGACTCTAAGAGAATTTCCATATCTTCTGTCAAAGTAGAGGGAAGTGAAGATGAGGGCATATTTCATCAATGGCATGTCTCGGCTGCGGTACATGGAGCACTGGATGGAGTTTTGACGATGATGACAATTTTAAACGATAAACCACCTCCCCAATGCTCTGTGTGATCTCATAAGAACTAAAATAATGTGTGGAGAGCTTCTCATTCATGTGACCAATATCCTCTGTTGATAGGGTTGGAGTTTAAACACCTTATCTCCTACCGCAAATTGCACACCACTTCAATTTTCGTCAGCTTGTTTCTTCATGAGTTGTGCTTCCAATAAATGTCCCTTCAATTCCTCCAGCATCTCTCGAATCAATCTCCTGATATCAGCTTTGTGCCCTTCGGGGTAGCAGTATGGGTGCGCATTGATGGGATAGACTCCCGACCTCAGGGTTATCACAATGCTTGTGTTCCCTCCGAGGAGGCAATCATCGCGACAATTGGAAAACTATTGTAAGAGTTGTTGGGTGTTGTAATCTATGTCGACTCTGTATGATGCTTCTTTTTCATGCTATGAAACTCGATCAAGAATCTCAGCCTTGTATCCTGAATTGCCCTAACCATAATTTTGAGCATCACCAAAGTCTTGTACAAAATGGGGACACCACCAAGTGCTACTGTCTTGTCTCCCTCCTAAAACTCCTTTGTCAAGAGTTTTCAATTCATCCCAAGTCTTCCTTAAGGACTGCAATAATTTCAAACCTAATATAATATTAATTTTACTTAAATCCAAGTGAAGAAAGTCTCTACCACCTAAATATTTTGAAGTGTCAAAATCAACCCCTTATAAACAACTCTGCTCTTCTACACTTGTCCCATCTCCATCATAACTCCAATGCTCAATGTGTCAACCATCTCAAGCCTCAATTGCTTAACTTCTTGGATGGAGATATAGTTGTCAGTGGCCTCACTATTTACCAACACCACTACGACGTTCTTTGCGATCTATCCCTAAAGTTCCATAGTGTGGTTCACATGGAGCGGGGGTTGGGTTCCCTACCTCGACCCATATTGATTTCTCTTCTTTCATATGTGTCGTGCCATAATCTGCCCGTTCGTCTCTTATAGGCTTTTAAATTGCCTTCTGATTGGATGCTGCTCCGACAAAATGCAATGGCTAGACCCAATGTGGGAGGGGCTAGGCCTACAAAGGGTAAAGTAATAATTCAGGAGGTGCAAAACTGATATTTCAAGAGGGGAAAAGGCTAAATTGTCCTTCCATGTAAGTAAAAATATGAATTTGAAGAGGGGACAATTGCCCCCTTGGACCTTCCTGGGTCCACCTTTGAGCAAGAATATGTTTCACCCAAAAGGAAGGGTTAGGCTTCACACTATTACAAGGAAATTTGCCTTGAGACTTGTCGTCAAGACCAACAGAGCACTCGAAAAATACACATTTAACTTATCACACACCCAAAAATTAAGGAGAGTTAACATTTTTTTTAAATATTCAATATTGATTGATTTCCATATTTTTCAGGGGTTCTATTTCTCATCCTTTTCAGAGGTCTGATTGAGCAGCATCTTTCTTCATAAACTTTGTTTAGAATGATAGAATTTTCATTTTTTTCATGATCATGCAATTGCTCTAAATTAACATCATTGTTGTATATTGCGTTGTTAATGGCCTTTTCACTCAAGCTCCTCGTAGATCCTTCTAAACTCGATTTATGGGGCATTTACATACAATAACGTCCAATTTCTATGTATTTACATACCTGGCACCTATACTTTACTTTTTTACATTTACACCGCCCAAATCTTCATATCATATAAAAAAAACCACCATTTTAACTTTTAAAAAATAAAAGACATCTTTTTATGTATAGGTAAGGTTTCATGTTTGTAAAAATTAAAGTTTAGGTGTTAAATATGTAAATACAGAGGAATTTAGTGGTATGTATGTAAAGCTTTCATGATTTTTTTTAGTGATTTTTAATGTTTGACAGAGCAAGCGGGAAGTGCCTGTCGTTCATTGTCTTGCTGGACTACGAGTTCATTCTTTGGATGAAATTCAAAGTTTGAATGCTCCTCTGGTGATTCATCTTCTTCAATACATATCANTATTTCGAACAATAATGATTCGAACACGAACGAACGCATCACTGTTCGTGTTGAAAAATAATGATTCGAACACGAACGAACGCATCACTGTTCGTGTTTGGTTCGTTTAACTAACCGAGCGAAAAAAATGCGTTCACGTTCGTCTCGTTTACTTATCGAACAAATCGAACACGAACACATTGACGAACCGTACACGAACTGTTCGCAAACAACGAGCTTTTTTGACAGCCCTAGTTTTTGATGAACGATATTTATAACACTATGTTACTCCATATACATGATGGCTAAACTATAGGAATTTTGCATATTAGCATCAAACATTTCCACTTGTAACAGGGCAAAAATCTAACACAAAGCTTTATTACGGGTGGGTTTAGGTCGACAAAATAGCCAACACAAATAAGTGGATCACAGAGGCGATTAGCATTGGGAATTGTAGACCCTCATGCTTGTGCCAAATTGCATCTGAACTGTCTGCTGTTATAATGTTGCGACGAGATTCTTGCCAATGTAAAATGTAACCATGGAAAAAGCATAATGTGCATTCATCCAACATTTACGCATCACTAACACACAATAATTGCACAAACATGTATCGACAATAAATATAAATAAAACTATCATACAATACACAAAATCTATAAAGTTTTTATAAAATATAAATGGAAAATATATATATGTAGAATTCCATGTCCTAATACCAAACAAGAAAAAAATATAAACGGCTTAGGGTTCTCTTCCTCCATCAAACTCAGAGGTCGCTTATCATAACGACATACAACATGCTCAAGTAGCGCTACAGTGACCTCGACTCTCTGCTGCCTCTCATGGAGCTCCTCGGTCATAGTTGCGACATGCTAGACAAGTTCTGTCTTTGTCTGATGATGATGACTTTGGACCTTGGGTAGAGTCAAAGTGTCGGGCCTTAAATGTAATGCCCTTTGAGCCCATACCATTTACCCTCCCTTTGTTCTTTTAATAACTTGCATCTAGATCTCATAGTCAAAGGAGCAGAGTGAAAACCACTCCTAATAGCGGCGACCATTGGGATTTGTCTATTGATCTGGCTTTGTCTGTTTTGAATGTGCTCATAGTCATTCTATACAATTAAAATCAAGGAATAATTAACATCTTTATATTAAAAATTTAAGTAAATTGAAGAAAATCAAAATTTTTTTTTACTTACATGAACACAACGAGATAGATCAGAGACCCACTGTTGCATCCCCATGTACTGATTCGTCTGGACATGCAACTTCGCATTGGTGGGCGACCAGTTAAGCCCCTGAGCCTATGGATATAAAAAAAATAGTAAGTATTAAATAATTTCATTAATGAATTATCGAGAATTGACTGAATCTTACCAACTTTCTATAGTTTTCTGTGTGTGACGAATCATCCAGTGTGGAGTGTGACGCCCCTGCCTCCCTCGATCCTCCAGTTTTGTTAGTTCACATCCCTCTTCCTCTAATATTTAGGAGTGTCCCATAATCTAGAAAACTCTGCCCATATCTCATCCTTAACCCAATTTGACTAGTCTCTCTCTCTTTGTACGTGCCTCTGTGAACATATCATGTAGCCAATGCCTACCACAACCCTCCAAATTATGTCTGATCTTTTGGTGACGCTCAAGCAGTCAGTAAAAGGACCTTTACAAAATAAACATTTTGCATTATTTATTATCATAATAAAATAACTTAAAATTACAATTCTTATTCAAATTAATTAATTTTACCTTGAACTTCCTAACCACTTATCATGAACTGTGATCAAGTTCTTCTAGGATAGATACATAGTATTGCATCTACTGCCAGTTATTCTTGTGATACACATAACATGTTCCACAATTAGTTAATTCAAAATTAAAATAGAAATATTAGTTATACAGTGCAGCCAAGAGTAATTCAATAATTCACGAACGAGCTCAATATATAGCAAACTAGAGGTGTTCTACCTCGAAATGGTAGGAGTAGAACATCCAGACCTGCGAGGACCCGTACGGTGGTAGTGGTGTTGACTAACACAATAGTTGTGTTGTATGAGCAAGAGCGAGAAACTGTCCTCTGTCTTTTTGTAAAGAACGTTGGCCTGATTATGCTGCCGAGGTGGCTAATCTCTACTCCCACTTAAAGTCATATGTAATAGGATGAAAAAAATTAATATAAGTAATAATAAGAATGAAACATAATAAATATAAACATTAAATGAATACAATCCTTACACACCATACTAGAAGTGAATACAAAAGCAACAAAAGTGAAAGTAAGGAGATGCACAATGAAAATATGAAAAATCTCATAACTAAGTACAAGTACGATACATCAGGAGGAAAAACACCAAAAGTAAAACCAAGAACACATAGAGCAAGCAATGCAAAATTTAGAAAACTAACACTACTAAAGGTATTGAAAAAGTCATACCACTTTTAGTAAGTTTCATCGGACGAGTTACTCGATGATGAACTTAAAATTTCTTTGTTCATATCATCATCAAATTCATCCATAAGTTGAGTAATCTCTTTATATGCTCAAATGATATCCTCGAGGGTAATCCTTTTTTTGATAGAATGAAGCTGACCATGAAAATATGACATGTCTTGCTCTTGATTAACATTTCAATAATAATTTGTGTCTCCATAGTTCTTCTAGGTTTACTCTTTATAATCATGAGTGAATTAACTGTCTCTTGCTCTACTAGGGAATCTAAGATAATAAACCTAACTAGTTTGATGTGCAAGAATAAAAAGATCAAATTTTGCATATCTTTTATTTATTTCAACTTCAGTGATATCATATGGGTTTTATGGTCTTGTACCTCAATTAAGAACATGATTAAATCACTCACAGTTGAACATATATACTTTGCACTCAACAAAACATGGATATCACAACCACACTACTTTATGAAGAATATCGTAGTAGTTGTTCTCACTATCCGAGTGGGTGTTTTCTTTGATACTGACACCACAATTATACGTCTTCTTCTCTTCACATCAGGAACTCATTTGAAATCTATAACCATTGATATCTAATCTTTATCAGATAGTGACGTTGTGATTAAACCCTTATGCAAAATCTAATAAGCCTTAATCCATAACTCCATTGCTCTTATTATGAAAATATTACAAATTTCAAAATATGATTATTTTTTATTTGAGCGTGCAACTTACATATTGGTGACCTGAAGAGTTACATAAAAGTGCGTATAATTTGAATCATGTCAAAAATTCTTCTTCGTTCTTTTTGTTTATGATAAAGTGATCTTCTATATTTAAATTGATCATAAATAACATGCTTATATTATTGTTAGTTATACGAGCAACTTAGTTTTAAATTTTTGAGCAATAATTCAAATAGTTTCTAATTACTAAAAATCTTAACATATAAATGGTTGGATTTTATCACAATTAAGAAAAACATATAAAGTCACTGCTCAAAGCTTCTCATCATTCGATTAGTATGTAACATGCATCCACGATGCTTCTCTTGTTACTTTGTTATTATGTAAAGTCTACTAACAATGAGAAATAAGGGGCTACCGACAGCAATCAAAGATAATTGGCTAACGACGGTGGGCAGTTATAGAGGTTGGAGGTTTTCATCGGGTTTTCAGTCAAAAACAAACTATAAATGAGCTAATTCTTCTCATTTCTCCTTTTCTATCTCTAAGTGAAGAGATGATGTCTATTTAAATGTTATTCAAGAGGTCTATTTTAATCCTTCGACGAATGACCATCATAACTGCCCGATTGCACGACCCTTATCAATCCCCCACGATCATAGAGATTCTTTTTTATGACATGATAGCTTTAATGATATCACAACCAGGTGTTTTTAAGCTTTGTTGAATTTTTATCCTCGAGCGCTCAATTTAATTATAAACATGTCAAATTTAGAGTTCATTTGACCCCCAAAAAAACCAATGAAAGCCTCCAAAAATAGTTCCTTGGCTTGATTCGAGGTTGATTTGACTCATATTAGATCAATTTTGATATTATTGGATTCTCCTCAATACAATCAGAGATCTATGCATTAAATTTAATTTATATTGAAATATTTCTTGCTAAAAAAAAAAAAAACTATGAAACTATAAATTAGAATGATAAAGTCAAAATATTAATCTACCTTCTTTCATTTACTTTGGATTTGGGAAGCATTTGTTCAGAAGTTATAAATAGCTGAAGTATTTAGGGTTTAGCCCATAAAATTTAAATAATTCCTATGTATTTACATATCTAACACCCAACTTTATTATATTTTTACATTTATATCTCCCAAATTTTTTATATCATATAAAAAATATCACTAGTCTAACTTAAAAAAAAAATTTAATAAATACTTTTCATGCATATGTACATATATGTAAATATTGAAATTTTTGCGCTAGATATGTAAATACATAGGAGTTGAGAAGTAAATATGTAAATCTTCATTCAAAAAAAAAAAAAAACAAATACCCTCAAATTATTTTAATATTTTTTTTAAATATTAATATTAAATTTATTATTTACTATTTTTGTTTGTTTCTTAGGATTTATTTGAGTACTATTATTTTATTTTAGTGTTAAGAAAATGTAATGATTGAATATTTTTTTATTTACATTTATGTGATCCACTTATCTAAATTATCAACATTTATCAGGAAGCTGTAAAAACAAAAATATTATTTTTGGATTTTGCAATTAGTCCATCTCTTCGAGAATACTATATTGGCTGGGGCTGTCAAAAAAGCTCATTATTCGCGAACAGTTCGTGTTTGGTTCGTCAATGAGTTCGTGTTCGTTTCGTTTGATAAGTAAACGAGACGAATGTGAACAATTTTTTTCGTTTGATTAGTTAAACAAACCAAACACGAGAATACTATATTGGCTGGCGAACAAGAACAGTGACTTCACGAACAATTTTGAACATGAACTTATTTACCGAATACAAACACAAGCTTTGTTCGTTCATGTTCCTTTGTTTACACCCCAAATTACTGCCCTCTTGATTTATTTACATATTCACCACCCAATTTCATCGTATTTACATATCTAAACCTAAATTATGCCACCCTGATCCCCGATCTTACGTATTATAAAAAAAAACATCTTTTCGGGCAGTGAATTAAGTTTAGGTGTAAATATATAAATTGAGTGGTAAGTTTGTAAATCTTCCTTAAAAATAATACAAATTTTTTATTATGAAAAATATAAGGGAATGATTTTCTTGGTGACGATTTAGAGCTTAATTAATCATGTCTTAAATTATAAATTTCAGAAAATATATGAAACAGCATTTAATATTTATATATTGAGATAATATAAATGTATTAAAAACTGTGAAAGAAAAACTGCTCGACGAGATTAAAATAACTTTTAATTACATATATTAGAAATATATTTCATTTTTNAGGCTGCAAAGATTAATAATCAATTAAAAGTATTAATTAAGAAAATATAATAAAAATTATTAAATTTGATTCAAATGGTATTTTAAATCTTGCTCCAATCCTTAACGTCTTATGGTTATGTGATTAGGGTTGTCTAAAACGACTCTTTTTTCGTGAACGGCTCCTGTTCGGCTCTCTAAGCAAATGAGGCGAACACGAACACACTTTTTGAGTTGAAATATAAACAAGCCGAGCGCGAGCTAAGCCCGGGCTAGCTCGTGGTCGGCTCTTTTAGACCCCTAATTGTGGAAATAAAGTCTTCAATACCATAAAGTTGTGAAAATGTTTGTTGAAATTCATTCAAAATTTTTATTTATTTAGGCTTTTCGAAATCTATCATGGATGAACTGACCAATATTAAATCCTATTTAGACTCAATTAACTATACTTTATTTCTCTACTTTTTATATTTATGATTATTTAACTAATGTTGAATTGGGGATAACTTGAAATAAATTATGTTTGCATGATTTAGTTTATAATATATTCTTAGCTAATTTATCGGCTAGTTTTTTTTTACGTGGCAAAAGATTCGTGGAGTTAGAATAATAATTTAAATTTTAGCATCGTATAAACCCTAACATGTGAAGAGATAATAAAAAGAAACAGGAGATGACATCATAAATTTTTATGTGAAAAAGTTTAGAGAGGAAGAAAAGCATGGATGTGGTCTTTGCCTAATTGAAATGATCTACTATAAGCTTGTAAGTAAGAAGATAAACCAAAAAACAGTTGCAAGATTTCTCCAAGTATAATGTTCGTACACAGTGTTGTTCGATGTACAACAATCGAAAATAATTGTTATTGGAAGCTATTGGCGGGTCTTTGATATCTCTTTTTTGGGGTATATTATTGCACAATGTTTATAACACTACGTTACTTCATATGCAGAAGGCCTCATCTAAAGGAATTTTGGCATATTAGCATGAGACATTTCTACTTGTAATAGGACAAAAATCTAACACAAAGCTTTGTTACAGGTGGATTTACGTCGACAAAATGTCAAATGCAAAGAAGCGGGTCACAGAGGCGATTGGCATTAGGAATTACCCATATCTCCTCCCTAACCCAGATTGACCACACACACACTCTCTCTCTTTTTATGGGCCTTTGTGAAAACATATCATGTAGCTTATGCCTAGCACAATCCTCAAAATTATGTCTGTTCTTTTGATGATGCTCAAGCAGCTGGTAGAAGGACATGCATTTTTTATTATCATAATAAAATAACTTACAACATATTTTTTATTCAAATCAATTGATTTTAGCTTGAACTTGCTAACCACTTATCATGAACTACGATCATGTTCTTCCTCTAGCAGAGATACATTGTATTGCATCTACTGCCAATTATTCCCATGATTTGCATAACCTGTTATACAATTTAGTTAATTCAAAAGTAAAATATAAATATTAGTTATACAATGCAACCAAAAGTAATTCAATTTATTCTAAATTTTGGTAACTCACCAATCTCCTTCTAGCTCAATATATAGCAAACTAGAGGTGTTCTGCCTCGAAATGTTAGGAGTAGAACATCCAGACATGCGAGCACCCGTACGCTGGTAGTGGTGTTGACCAACACAATAGTAGTGTTGTATGAGCAAGAGCGAGAAATTGTCCTCTTTGTCTTTTTGTAAAGAATATTGGTCTGATTATGCTGCCGAGGTGGTTAATCTCTGCTCCCGCTTGAAGTCATCTCTAATAGGATGAAAAAAATTAACGTAATTAATAATAAGGATGAAATATTATAAATATAAGCATTAAATAAATACTATCATGACACACCACACTAGAAGTGAATATAAAAGCAACAAAAGTGAAAGTAGGGAGAAGCACAATGAAAATAAGAAAAATATCGTAACTAAGTATAAGTACGATACATCACGAGGAAAAACACCAAAAGTAAAACCAAGAACACATAGAACAAGCAATGTGAAATTTAGAAAACTAACACTACTAAAGGTATTGAAAAACTTATACCACTTTTAGTATGTTTCATCAGACAACTTATTTGATGATGAACTTAAAGTTTTTTCGCTCATATATCATCAGACTTATCCAAAAGTTGAGAAACCTCTTTATATGTCCAAATGATATCCTTGAGGGTAATCCTTTTTTTGATAGAATGAAGCTGGCCATGAAAATATGACATGTCTTGCTCTTGATGAACATGTTCAATAATAATTTGTCTCCATAGTTCTTCTAGGTTTACTCTTTATAATCATGAGTGAATTAATTGTCTCTTACTCTACTAGGGATCTAAGATAATAAACCTGACTAGTTTCATGTGCAAGAATAAAAAGATCAAATTTTGCATATCTTTTATTTATTTCAACTTCAGTGATATCATATGGGTTTTATGGTCTTGTACCTCAATTAAGAACATGATTAAATCACTCACAGCTGAACATATATACATTGCACTCAACAAAACATGGATATCGCAACTACACTATTTTATGAAGAATATCGTAGTAGTTGGTCTCACTATCCGAGTGGGTGTTTTCTTTAATACAGACACCACAATTACACGTCTTCTTCTCTTCACATCAGAAACTCATTTAAAATCTATAACCATTGATATCTAATCTTTATCGGATACTGATGTTGTGATTAAACCCTTATGCAAGATCTAATAAGCCTTAATCCATAACTCCATTGCTCTTATTATGAAAATATTTCAAATTTCAAAATATGATTAATTTTTATTTGAGCGTGCAACTTACATACTGGTGACCTGAAGAGTTACATAAAAGTGAGTATAATTTGAATCATGTAAAAAATTCTTCTTCATTCTTTTTGTTAATGATAAATTCATCTTCTTTATTCAAATTGCTCATAAATAATATGCTTGTATTATCATTAGTTATATGAGCAACATAGTTTTAAATTTTGAGTAATAATTCAAATAATTTCTAATTACTAAAAATCTTAACATATAAATGGTTGGATTTTACCACAGTTAAGAATAACATATAAAGTCACTGCTCAAAGCTTTTTATCATTCAAGTAGTATGTAACATGCATCCACGATGCTTCTCTTGTTATCTAAAATATAGATAATTCAGACTACGAGGGTATCTCACTAACAGTTTGATGAATTTGTTGATGTTACCAAGCAAATAAGAACAAAAAGTCCATGTAGCAAATATGCCTCGCATATCAAGCCCTTTAGGCATGCTTTTTCTTCTATTATTAAAAAATCTGCAAATAGAGACATTTTTTATATTCACTTTTAAGTGATAATGTTAACTACGAATATATTGCTGCAAAGCAAAATTTTTGCGTTGGCATCTCTCGTCGGATGTTAGACACAAATTTGATGCAAATTGTTGTGTCAGAACTTGTCTGTTGCAAATACAAACACAATTTTGCTATTTTCTTATAGTGTTCGTCTTCGTCACAAAATAAAGTACTTCATTATTTTGTAATGTGCGTTGTTGTTCTGCGGGATACTTCCCTGTTTGACAATGTGCGTCGTTACTCCTTAGGTTACTTTGTTATTATGTAAAGTCCACTAACAACGAGAAATAAGGGGCTACAGACAGGAATCAACGACAGTTGGGTAACGATGGTTGACAGTTATAGAGGTTAGAGGTTTTCATCGGGCATTCAGTAAAAAATAAACCATAAATGAGCTAATTCTTTTCATTTCTCCTTTTCTCTCTCCAAGTGAAGAGATGATGTCTATTTAAATGTCATTCAAGAGATGCAATTTAATCCTTTGACGAATGACCATCATAACCGCCCGATTGCACGACCCTTATCAATTCCCCATGATCATAGAGGTTCTTTTTTATGACATGATCGAGCGCTCGATTTAATTATAAACATGTCAAATTTAGAGTTCATTTGACCCCCCAAAAAGACAATGAAAGCCTCCAAAAATAGTTTTTTAGCTTGATTCGAGGTTGATTTGACTCGTATTGGATCAATTTTGGTATTATTGGATTCGCCTCGTCTTGCCGATCATTTTGAATATAATCAAAGATCTATGCATTAAATTTAATTTATATTGAAATATTTCATGCTAAAAAAAACTATGAAACTATAAATTAGAATGATAAAGTCAAAATATTAATCTACCTTCTTTCATTTACTTTGGATTTGGGAAGCATTGTTCAGAAGTTATAAATAGCTGAAGTATTTAGGGTTTAGCCCATCAAATTTAAATATTTCCTATGTATTTACATATCTAACCCCCAACTTTATTATATTTTTACATTTATATCTCCCAAATTTTTTATATCATATAAAAAATATCACTAGTCTAACTTAAAAAAAAAATTTAATAAATACTTTTCATGCATATGTACATATATGTAAATATTGAAATTTTTGCGCTAGATATGTAAATACATAGGAGTTGAGAAGTAAATATGTAAATCTTCATTCAAAAAAAAAAAAAAACAAATACCCTCAAATTATTTTAATATTTTTTTTAAATATTAATATTAAATTTATTATTTACTATTTTTGTTTGTTTCTTAGGATTTATTTGAGTACTATTATTTTATTTTAGTGTTAAGAAAATGTAATGATTGAATATTTTTTTATTTACATTTATGTGATCCACTTATCTAAATTATCAACATTTATCAGGAAGCTGTAAAAACAAAAATATTATTTTTGGATTTTGCAATTAGTCCATCTCT
>JXCR01004932.1:237199-298789 GCA_002079205.1 Phalaenopsis hybrid cultivar
AAAAAAAAAAAAAAAAAAAAAAATACGGACTCAAACATTTTTTTTTATATAAATACGGACTCGGGACATAGAGATATTTACCAATAGAATCACGTCACGTGGATGTGACAGAAAAATAACAAAAAATCGTTTTAGCACAGAGGAATATCCCCCGTATTATTCTGCATTATTCAGATGTTATTGTGTGCTGGGAATATTCCCGGTGTTATAATAACACAATAACACATCAATATCACCACAATAACACACGAATAATGCAAAATAACACAGGAGAAACAGTCTCTAGTGTTACAGGTCAGATCACAGAAAAACGTGCGCTTCCTTGAAGTCACGTGTCTGCATTACGTTAGGAGTTCTGACAGAAAAAATTTTCTCATATTTCATTCAATTTTCATATTCTACCTCAAATATCAAAAATTCATAATAAAACCTCAACTTATATATTTATCAATGTTTACAAAAAATCCCCTCAATGCTTGATTTATAAATACCAATATTTCAAATCCTCTTAATGTAATTATTCCAACAAAAATAACCATTATTCTCAAATGATCAAAATAAGCAAACACATTCAAGCCTTAAATCCCTTCAAAAATATTCTCCTTCAAATCATATTTATTGCTTCCCATTTTTATGGAGAGCGCTCCCCATAAAATTTTTTTTTAATTATTCCTCACAAATCACAAATAAGGAAAAATTAAAAAAAGAAAAAAAAATAAAAAATAAAATAAAATAATTAATTAATTAATTAAATGGGGAATTAATCGAAGCCCGTTGATTCCTCTCTGCCCATAAATTCTCCAATAATTACCTTAAAAAAAAAAAAAAATTTTGAGCTACTTATAAAAGAGTCTCCATTACAGAACAACTTATCTTCTCTCTGCTTCTTCTTCCTCCTCCTCCCTTATTTGGGCCCATGGGTTCGGGCCTCGTCTCGGGCCTGCTGCTCTGCATCGCTCTGTTTGCCGCGGCGGCGGCGGTGGCGGCGGACGGGTGCAATCTGTTCAACGGAAGCTGGGTCGTCGATGACTCGTACCCGCTTTATGATTCGGAAAAATGCCCGTTTATTAGAAAGGAGTTTGATTGCGTGAAGTACGGGAGGCCTGATAGGGAGTATTTGGGGTATCGATGGGAGCCGGACGGGGAGTGCGTGCTGCCGGCGTTTGATGGGATGGAGATGATGAGAAGGTGCAGGGGGAAGAGGGTTTTGTTTGTGGGGGATTCATTGAGCTTGAATATGTATGAGTCCATGCTCTGTATGCTTTATGCGGCCAANGGTGCGTGCTGCCGGCGTTTGATGGGATGGAGATGATGAGGAGGTGCAGGGGGAAGAAGGTTTTGTTTGTGGGGGATTCATTGAGCTTGAATATGTATGAGTCCATGCTCTGTATGCTTTATGCGGCCAACCCGCATGGGAGGATCAGCTTTGTTGATAATGGAGTCCTATTTGAGGTTCACTCTCTTCTTCCCCCTTTCTCTGTCTTATTATGTGCGGTGGTGGGGTCCATAAAGAAAAAATATTACCTCAGGAGTACTGATGCATCAATAATCCAATGGTGGAGGTGTCACATGGTATTATGGTTGGACCATTGGATATATGTCACATCCCAATTGCAATACTGATCCATCAGTAATTCTGAGGTAATATTTTTTCTTAGATCCAAATTACAGTTCGAAACTGTTGTTCCGACTTACGAACAATAGCAGCTAATAATTTTCCAATTATATATTTTTAATGAGAATTTAATTAGTGTTGTGAGTGGGAATGATGATGATAATTGGAAATTATTATTTGTTTAAAAGATTTATATACATATCACCCAATTTCATTTTTTACACATATATCATGTTTAAGAAAACATGTATTTTTATTTATATTTTAAGTTAAAAAAGTGATATTTTTGATGCGATNGAGCTGGAGGGGGAAGAAGGTTTTGTTTGTGGGCGATTCATTGAGCTTGAATATGTATGAGTCCATGCTCTGTATGCTTTATGCGGCCAACCCGCATGGGAGGATCAGCTTTGTTGATAATGGAGTCCTATTTGAGGTTCTCTCTCTCTACTTTCTCTCTCTTCTCCCCCCCTCTCTATGACTTATTATGTGCGGTGACCCCACGTCCGGATGACAGTTCGAACCTGTTGTTCCGACTTACGAACAATAGCACGTAATAATTTTCCAATTATATATTTTTAATGAGAATTTAATTAGTGTAGTGAGTGGGAATGATTATGATAATTGGAAATTATTATTTGTTTAGAAGATTTATATACATATCACCCAATTTCATTTTTTGCATATATATCATGTTTAAGAAAATGTGTATTTTTATTTATATTTTAAGTTTAAAAATTGATATTTTTGATGTGATATGAAAGATTTTGGGCGGTATAAATATAAAAAATTAAATTTTTATGTATGCATATGTAAGCATATAGGAATTGGTAGGTATATATGTAAAGGTGCTTATTTCTTTAAATCACATGATCCTTTTGTCTTTAAAGAAGGGCTTGAATTTAAATGTAAAATACTTATTTAAAAAAGTATGTAATTGGTAAATATTTATCCTTTTTATAATTACTTTATTTAATATATATTGTAAGAAATATTTTGTTACATATTTGTATAATTTGTTTTTAATTTAAAACATGCAAATAAGTAAATAGATAATTTTTTGTAAAAATTGTAAAGCATGGCTTCTTTTATGTCTATAATTGCATAACATAAATTGATGTTGTGGTAAAATGTTGGTGCATAATGTAAATTATGTTAATTACAATTCTATAAAATACCTGAGATTTATAATTTGCATCAAAATTAATATANTTGTTGATAACGGAGTTCTATTTGAGGTTCTCTCTCTTCTTGCCCCTTTCTCTGTCTTATTATGTGCAGTGGTGGGGTCCATAAAGAAAAAATATTACCTCAGAAGTATTGATGCATCAATAATTCAATGATGGATGTGTCACGTGGTATTATGGTGGGACTATTGAATATGTGTCACCTACCCATTGAAGTACTGATGCATCAGTACTCCTGAGGTAATATTTTTTCTTAGATCCAAATGATAGGTCGAAACTGTTCTTCCGACTTACGAACAATAGCACGTAATAATTTTCCAATTATATATTTTTAATGAGAATTTAATTAGTGTAGTGAGTGGGAATGATTATGATAATTAGAAATTATTATTTGTTTAGAAGAGTTATATACATATCACCCAATTTCATTTTTTACATATATATCATGTTTAAGAAAACATGTATTTTTATTTATATTTTAAGTTAAAAAAGTGATATTTTTGATGCGATATGAAAGATTTGAGCGGTATAAATATAAAAAGATAAAATTTTGATGTAGGCATATGTAAGTATATAGGAATTGGTAGCTATATATATGTAAATATGCTTATTTCCTTAAATCACATGATGCTTTTGTCTTTAAAGAAAGGCTTGAATTTAAATGTAAAATAATTATTTAAAAAAAGCATGTAATTGGTAAATATTTATTCTTTTTATATTTATATATATATATATATATATATAANCTTTTTTTTTTCTTACATTTAGAAAATTTTAAGAGAAGACGTAGAGAAAATTTGGTTTGGCTTATTGAGATTTGATGCACTTTATTTTATTACGTTGATATTGTCATTTTTTTGTGCAAAAAAATGGATTATTTTGAAAATTTAATTTACAAAAATGTAATTTAAAATGACATCATTCAGTTAGCACATCTTTTTTTATTTATTTATTTTTTTTTTTGATAAAGACACCTAAAATATCTTTAATTTTTTTCTTAAAAAAGAATCAAAACAGTATTCGACAGCTTATTTGGTGTGGTGATGTTTTGAAAACGCACCTGACCTGTTTGGGTAAACTGTGTTTTGGCAGCTTATACGTTTTCAAAACGCTGAAAACAACGTTTTCACGCCGCACCTATCTAGAAGCGGTGGGAGCTTTCTGGTTGTGGTCTAACTTTTAAAAAAAAATAATAACTCCTAACTTATCACCAGATTATTTTTAATCAGCTCATCAGCAAGACCAAACATATCCTAATTTTCGGAGGTTTTACATGTATACCACATAATTCTTATGTATTTACACATCTATCACTAAAAAATATAACAAGATATCACATCATAAATATCAACCTCATTATTCTTTAAAGTGAAATACCTATTTTTTCATGTATAGCTTTATGACATCAAATTGGTATGAGTGTAAATATCAAATAGTGTTTGATATGTAAATACATAAGAAATGTGGGGTATGTGTGTAAATTTCCCTTAATTTTAAACTTAGTGGTCTTCCTAATGATGTAAACTTAAGAAGGCCAATAGACTGTTACTAAGACCAAATCTTGGGGTTTATTGTCAATTTCCCTCACCAAATTAAATATAATGCAAATGTTAAAATTTGAAAATATTCAAAATCAAATTTTATATATGAAAATCTGATTAAATGATATAGTTAGGATCCGATTTCTTAAATTTGCTTAAGAATGAAGCAAAGGGCATAAAAAGTTGAAAATGATTTATAATAATAAAAATATGTAAATTTATATAATAATATTGAGCTAAATCTTTATGCTCAATATTCTTATTGATATGTGTTGGCATCCATTTTTGATGCAGCATATACGGGGCATCCTTGTTGAGTGATACGAGATAGTATTAGAATCATACGCGGCTTACCGTGACTCAAGGAGCTCATAGGAACATCAGTTGAGCACTACAAGTACGATAGGTTGGGGTATGCAACGTCATAGCTGTGCTCTGAAGTGGTCATTGCCAGTTTGACATCACTTTCAATGTCCCATGCGTTGATGCTCATTCCCGCATCACGGGGGTTGTGCTCTATTGATATGGGAGTTTTTCATGACTAGAAACGTCGACGAAGTTACCCCTCACTGTGTTCGTACCTTAAGTCTAAGGACCAGATAGATAGATTTTGTGCCGGAACCATTTTGATAGACAAATTTTATGTGGAGCGCCTTCTCGGGCTTTGAGGATGCATTTATTACCTCCACAGATGTTCGAGAATCATGTTTTGCTCATATCCGATCCTTCGGAGCTCCCACGAGTTTTGAAACCCCTTCGATGAACTTTTCAGGAAGGCCAATTTATGTGAGGAACTGCGTGGACACGCCTAAATTGGGTGTGGTCATGTCCAAATAGCAACATGACCACACCCAAAACTGACGTGACCACGCCTAAATCTCATAGAGGTGCCCTTATTCCTTTACCGGTGTGACCACGCTTGAAGGTGGTGTTACCACGTCGACCAGACAGAGCGCACGACGTAATTACATTGAGTCTCGGGCATGGCCACACCGATACTTCTTTTGTGACGCTTGTTACAGTGGCGTGACCAACCACTGCATCGATGAGATTTCTTGAACTCATGCATTTCTATCATCCTTAGAGCCCCTAGGTCTGGATATTAGAGGATTTAAGGTAGGATTTTTGTGTATTTATAGGAAACCCCATAAGATTAGGTGTTGTGCATTTTCTCCTAAAAATCCAAAGAGTGAAACCCACTTTTTTTTTTCTTTCTAGCTCAAAATTAGAAAGTCAGGGTTGTAAAAATCTCGACGTTTGCTTCGGTGGTTTCATCTGGATGGACATTTGAAATCCACCGACCAAGATTACAAAGACATTCCTCTGATCATTGTCTTCTCGGTCACGGAGAACCCTCCTTGCAAGATATTCCCCACTTAGTGATGTGCAAACAGAAGTGGGCATCATGTTGCCTCAAGCAATAGGGTGTTGGTACACCTCTCCATCAATTGCCCTAGGTCTCCCATGATTTTGCTAGAATGGGCACGATTTGTCGTTGGATCTAATTGAGTTTCATGTTGCATGTGTTTGCATTTTAATTGAGTGCACCACATGATTTTAAAAATATGCATAAAAAACATCTATTTTTTGCATGTGTTTCTGATCAACCACCTTCGTCGACTTGATCGACACTTTCCTTTCGTCGGCTTGATTGATTAGCCACCACCGGCTGGTCCCGATCGACCACTTTTGTTCCATTGGACCAATCGGCCTCCACTAACCCAATGTGCTCGACTGACAATGCTCCATCGATCGGTCGCCCCAACTCGATTGACCATGCTTCATCGATTGATAGCCCACGTCGGTTGATACCGCTTCCAAGTGCAACCGCACACTAGTGGCTCATGCAAGTGCACGTAACGTATTAGTAATATCGAATTTTAAAGTCCGGAATATATATCACACAGGGAGCGAGGGAATTAGACTTACGAAAAGTTATAGTTAACTTATTTTGTTCTAAGCATGGAATTTAGTTTATGTTAGAGTCCTACAAAATAATCCTAAAGTATCAAAAGAAATTGTAAAGTGTAAATCCCACATAAATCCTACTTTTGTAGTTTGAATTGATAAAAATTAGGTTCTGAAAATACTCTCCCTTGTAATGATGTAGGAGTATTAGAAATGTAAAGTGCAAAATATAAAATAGGCTGGTGACAAATAGGAGCAACACTCTTCTTTACCCTCCCCACGAGTGCGTAAAAAAGATTGGTTAAAACGACTTTAATTCCTTAAATCTCGTAATTAACCCGTCAAAGCATATTTTCCTAATATTTTTGTCTTTCTACAAGGTATATCAACCTATACCCCATAGTTTAATGTGACTAACTTAGTTGATTCTATCATAACTCTCTCGAGTCATTATGGTTCACAGCACATTTTAACATTTCACTTGACCAGAATGAAAAGTAAATGAAGAACTGAAGATTAATAATCACATTCAATAATTAAAAGTAATTTAAAAACACTTTTCAGTCTTAACATCATACTTAATGATCACAAGGTAAGGAAAAGAAATCTACTTAAGAATCATGAGAAAGACACCACACAGATTCATTGAAACAAGAGAAATCCATGATCCAAATATTTACAAATTAAATACAACAATAAAGACAAACAAGACTTATCTTACTCTCCTTTACAATGACCTGAACATGCTTAACCAAGACTCCTCGTGAACTTGGGCTGCTACTCCTGAATGCTCCCCCTATCCTCTGCACTAGAAGAAGAATGATTTTATAGCAAGCTAACCCTCTAATGGACCAACTCTCATCAATCCCTCCACATCCATCCTTCTCTTCTAGTTCCTAATACACGACTATATATAGTTTGTATTACTTAGCATAAAAATCACTCCACAGCCTCCCACGTAACTCCTCACGGCAGGCTTCCCGAATTGCCAAAACTGCTCTAGGTAGTTGATGGCACCTAGGCGCCAGTCTCTCTGTGTTTTGTGGAAGGCATGGGCACCTTTACCCATTGATCAGACGTTTAGGTGCCAGTAACGCGATGGCTAGGCGCCCAGTTGTTGGCACCGCTAACCTCTCAATCTGTCCAAGTGAGGGACTAGCGTATAAGCCTCTTGGGGTTCAGCGCCTAGGCACCAGTCCTCAATATGCTGCTTTTCTCCAAGTTCTTTTATGTTTTCTCACTTCCATTACTTGTTTTACTTGTAAGAAAAACATAACAATATTTTTTTTAAAGTGCAATCTCATTTATAAAAATGTTAAATCATAAAGAAATATTAGCATACTTATCTATACATAACCGGTTCGATCGACCACTTCTGTCAACTCGATCAATCAGCCTCCTCCTGCCCAATCAGTAAGATTGACCATTCTCTGTCGATCGTGCCCCAACCTGATCGAACGTTCCACGTCGATTGAATGCTTACTCCGGTTTGATCAACCACTTCCGTTGGCTCGACCGATCGAGCCTCCTTATTTGATTGGTCATACACTTTGGCACAATCAACCATTCTTCGTTGATCGGCAGTACATCCCAACCCGATCGACCAATATTTGATCTACTTGATCGATTGGTTGTCACCGGCCCGATTGTGTTGATAGACCATCTCCGATTTACTCGTTCGATTGGTCGCCACCGGCCTAATCGTATCCATTGACCATCCTTTGTCGCTTGGTCGTACACTCTCTCATTATCAACCGTCTTCGGTTCACTCGATTGACCAACTATCACCGGTCTGATCTTATCGATGGATCATCCTTTGTTGATTGACCACACAATTCGACCAAATCGACCCTCTCGGTCAATTCGTCCGATCAATCGCCATTGGCTCCATCGGTCGGTTGATCATTTCCAATCGATATGTTGCATGCTTTTCACATTGCCTGCATTAGCACATCTACACGTGCACACCGTCACACACTCACAAGCAAACACCCTCATATGCTCGTGATGAACATTTGTGCATCCCAATGATGCATTACTCTATGCATTTGTTTTGAGGCACCCTACTCTTTGCACCACATCACAGAAGGTTCGCACTTGCAATCTCCACTTTTGCGTGTTTGCTTGCATAACATTTTATGTGTCTATGACTTGCATGCTTGAAACCTTTGCACTTGGACTTGTGTCTTCATAAACCTATCTCACACAACATATAAGTGATTGGCTTGCCAGTAAGCCCATCCACTTTGTAGTTCTCTCCGCTGAGAATTACATTATCTTTCACTTCTTACGGCACTGCTCTGGGCTGCCATAGGCATCTTCTTGAGTCACTGCTTTTCGCACACTCTTTCACTTCCTTCGTCACAGCTCCAAACTGTCGTAATCACATTCTTTAGTCACTGCTCCTTGCACACTCTTTCACTTCCTATAACACAACTTCAGACTGTCGCATACACTTTTTCTGAGACACTATTCTTGCACACTCACTCTGGACAATCGCGAGTCATCTTTGAGAACGACTTGCAAGTCAAGCCTGCCGAGCGTGCGTTTCTCTATAGTGAGAAATAGGGCTCAACGAAGATGTAATTTTTCATAAAAATGCACCGACACAATACAATATAACTTCTTGCTCCTTTTTAACCGCTTGTTAACTTACACAATTCAGTATATAATTGTAATAATTCAAATGAAGGAAATAGCACATGGTGATGGCAAAAAGAAAATTATGAATGGCAAAAGCTATTGGTGGGCTTACCCACGCAAATAATAATCGCCTTCATGTAGTTATTGCTCGTAAAAGGCCAGTCATAGAAACAACCTCTTTCTTAACTTCTTATTGTACCCTTCTGCTTTATTGAAGTTAGAATGATGAATGATTAACACTTGATCAGATAGACTTATTATTATTATTTTTTTTTCACTTTTGAAATTTAAGCTTAAAAGTGAGAATCATGTTGGCATCAGTCTTTTGATGTCACTATAGAAATATATATATATATATATNCTACAAAAATTTATAATCAATTAAAAATATTAATTAAGAAAACATAATAAAAATTATTAAATTAGATTCAATGATACTTTAAATCTTGCCTCAATCCTTAACATCTTATGGCTACGTGATTAGAGTTGTCAAAACGACTCTTTGTTCGTGAATGACTCNTCAATCCTTAATGACTACGTAATTAAAGTTGTCAAAACGACTCTTTGTTCGTGAATGACTCGTGTTCGGCTCGCTAAGCAAACAAGCCGAACACGAACACACTTTTTGATCTTGAAATATAAACGAGCGGAGCATGAGCTGAGCCTGGCTCACTCGTGTTCGGCTCATTTACACCCCTAATGATGGGGGGTTTGTAGGTAAAAAAATAAAGTTTAGGTGATTGACATGTTAATGCATGGGAATTGGGCGGTACGTATGTAAATGCCCCATTTATATATCTAACACATAAATTTTAGTTTTTGTATGTATATTATTGTTTCTGTGATATGAAAGACTTTGATGGTATAAATATAAAAAATAAAGTTTAGATATTAAATATGTAAATATTGAGAAATTTGGTGGTACATATGTAAATATTCCTTGTTAAATCAATTAAAATTAAATTTTTGATTTTTTTTATTGATCAGGCAGATTGAATGAAAATTTAATTTCATTATTCTAATATCTTTTAAAGANTGAGCTTAGGCTCGCTCGTGTTCGGCTGGTTTACATCCTTATCCATAATAATTGGGTGCTATCCATAAAAATTTGTAATGGTCATCACGCCTAGCTTATCAGCAGATTATTTTTAATCAGCTCATCAGCAGATTATTCAATAAGCTACAGCTGCCCCAAACATACCCTAATTTTCTGAGCATTTACATATATACCACATAATTCTTATGTATTTACACATCTATCACTATATCACTAAAAAAATTAACAATATATCACATCATAAATATCAACCTCATTATTCTTTAAAGTGAAATACCTTTTTTTTTTCATGTATAGCTTTATGACATCAAATTGGTATGAGTGTAAATATCAAACAGTGTTTGATATGTAAATACATAAGAACTGTGGGGTATGTGTGTAAATTTCCCTTAATTTTAAAGTTAAGTGGTCTTCCTAATGATGTAAACTTAAAAAGGCCAATAGACTGTTATTAAGACGAAATCTTGGGGTTTATTGTCAATTTCCCTCACCAAATTAAATATATGCAAATGCTAAAATTTAAAATTATTCAAAATAAAATTGGATATATCAAAATCTGATTAAATTTAAATTTCTTAAGAGTGAAACAAAGGGCATAAAAAGTTGAAAATGATTTATAATAATAAAAATATGTAAATTTATATAATAATATTGAGCTAAATCTTTAAGCTCAATATTCTTATTGATATGTGTTGGCATCCATTTTTTATGCAACATAAACGGGGCATCCTTGTTGAGTGATACGAGATAGTATTAGGATCATACGTGGCTTACTGTGACTCAAGGAGCTCATAGGACCATCAGTTGAGCACTACAAGTATGATAAGTTGTGGTATGCAATGTCATAGCTGTGCTCTAAGATGATCACTGCTAGTTTGACATCACTTTCAATGCCCCATGCGTTGATGTTCATTCCCGCCTCACGGGGGTTGTGCTTTATTGATATTAGAAAAGTCAACGAAGTTACACCCCGACTGTGTTCGTGTCATAAGTCTAAGGTCCGGATAGACAGATTTTGCGCTGGAACCATTTTTATTTGGTGACATACCATGTGGAGCACCTTCTCAGGCTTCGAGGATGCATTTATTACCTCCACAGATGTTTGAGGATCATGTTTTGCTCATATCTGATCCTTCGGAGTTCCCACGAGTTTCAAAACCCCTTCGATGAACTTTTCAAGAAGACCAATTTATGTGAGGAACTGCGTGGACACACCTAAATTGGGTGCGGCCTTGCCCAAATAGCAACATGACCAAGCCCAAAACTGACGTGACCATGCCTAAATCTCGGAGAGGTGCCCATATTCCTTAACCTGCATGACCACGCTTGAAGGTGGTGTTACCACGTCGGCTAGACATAGCGCACAATGAAATTACATTGGGTCTCAAACGTGGCCACACCGATACTTCTTCTGCGACGCTTGCCACAGTGGTGTGACCACACCGTGCTCGAGGTAGCCTTGTCAGCGCAACCTGCTTTGCGATTTCTACCATTCGTTCCCTGGATTTTCTCTGACAATGCCTCCATGATTGTTGGATAGTGCCTTTTGCCTGCTTCTTCACCCAAAAGTGGGATCTATGGGTACTTAGGCCAATACCAAATGAGGTAAGAGGCCAAATCAAAGGAAAAAGACCAAGGGTAATCTCCCTCAGCTGTGAAGAAGTTTGTATACCTGACCATTTGTGTTGATCTTAGCAGAGTAGAGCAAGGGAGCTTGGAAGAGAGCATCCAACGGGAGTTTTGCGGGAGATTCTCCATCTTCCTCAAGGAAAAGCCAAGGGAAGCCCTTTTCTTCCATCTTTTTCATCTTATTCTTCATGTTCTTCATATCCACTGGTTTCTTTTTCCTCTCCAGCCACTCTCTGCAAATTGAGTTGAAGAGAGCTTCTTCCTAGCTTCGGAGAAGGCGAACTTGACAATCTCTTCATTCTCTTCAGCAAGAAGAGTTTCCTCAATTCTTTGGAGAAGAAATCCGGTGGATTTGTCATCCTCTCCGGCAAGGATAACTTCTTCTTCACTATCTTAGAGGAGGAACTTGGTTTTAGTCATCCTAACATTGTTGAAGCACAAATAATAAAAGAAAATGCGTCACCAACCACTGCATCGATGAAATTTCTTGAACTCATGCATTTTTATCATCCTTAGAGCTATTAGGTCTGGATATTAGAGGATTTAAGGTAGGATTTTTTTGTACTTAGTGGAAACCCCATAAGATTAGGTGTTGTGCATTTTCTTATATAAATCCAAAAAGTGAAACCTACCTTTTTTTCTTTCTTTCTAGCCCAAAATTGGAAAGTCGGGGTTGTAAAAATCTCTACGTTTGCTTCGGTGGTTTCATCTAGATGGACGTTTGAAATCCACCGACCAAGATTACAAAGACATTCTCCTGATCATTGTCTTCTCGGTCACGGAAAACCCTCCTTGCGAGATATTTCCCACTTAGTGATGTGCAAACAGAAGTGGGGATCATGTTGCCTCAAGCAATAGGGTGTTGGTACAACTCTCCATCAATTCCCTAGGTCTCCCATGATTTTGCTAGAACGGGCATGACTCGTCGTTGGATCTAATTAAGTTTCATGTTGCATGTGTTTGCATTTTTATTGTGTGCACCACATGATTTTAAAAATATGCATAAGAAATATCTATTTTTTGCACGTGTTGCTGATCAACCACCTCCGTCGACTTGCTTGACACTTTCCTTCTGTCAACTCGATTGACCACTTTTGTTCCATTGGATCAATCAGCCTCCACCAACTCGATGTGCTCGACTGACAATGCTCCATCGATCGGTCGCCCCAACTCGATCGATCGCCCTTCATTGGTTGATAGCCCACGTCGGTTGATACCGCTTCCAGGTGCAACCACACGCTAGTGGCTCATGCAAGTGCACATATCGTATCAGTAATATCGAATTTTAAGGTCTGGAATGTATATCACACAGGGAGCAAGGGAATTAGACTTTGGAAAAGTTATAGCTAACTTATTTTGTTCTAACCACAGAATTTAGTTTATGTTAGAGTCCTACAAAGTAATCCTAAAGTATCAAAAGAAATTGTGAAGTGTAAATCCCACATAAATCCTACTTTTGTAGTTTGAATAGATGAGAATTAGGTTCTAAAAATACCCTCCCTTGGAATGATGTGGGAGGAGTATTAGAAATGTAAAGTGTAAAATATAAAATAGCCTGATAAATAAAAGCAACACTCTTCCTTACCCTCCCCACGAGTGCGTAAGGAAATTGGTTAAAACGACTTTAATTCCTTAAATCCCGTAATTAACCCATCAAAGCATATTTTCCTAATATTTTTGTCTTTCTGCAAGGTATATCAACCTATACCTCATAGTTCAATGTGACCAACTTAGTTGATTCTATCTTAACTCTCCCGAGTCATAATGGTTCACAACACATTTTAACATTTCACTTGGCCATAATGAAAAGTAAATGAAGAACTGAAGATTAATAATCACATTCAATAATTAAAAGTAATTTAAAAACACTTTTCAGTCCTATACATCCTACTTAATCATCACAAGGTAAGGTCAAGAAATCTACTTAAGAAGTATGAGAAAGACACCACACAGATTCATTGAAACAAGAGAAATCCATGATCCAAATATTTACAAATTAAATACAACAATAAAGACAAACAAGACTTATCTTCCTCTCCTTTACAATGACCTTAAGATGCTTAACCAAGTCTCATCGTAAACTTGGGCTGCTACTCCTGAATGCTCTCCCTATTCTCTACACTAGAAGAAGAATGATTCTATAGCAAGCTAACCCTCTAATTGACCAACTCTCATCAATCCCACCACATCCATCCTCCTCTTCTAGTTCCTGATACACGACTATATACAATTTGTATTACTTAGCATAAAAATCACTCCACAACCTCCTACGTAACTCCTCACGACAGGCTTCCCGAATTGCCAAAACTACACTAGGTAGTTGATGGCGCCTAGGCGCCAGTCTCTCTGTGTTTTGTAGAAGGCATGGGTGCCTTTACCCATTGATCATGCGTTTAGGTGCCAGTAACGCGATGGCTAGGCGCCCAGTTGTTGGCACCGCTAACCTCTCGATTTGTCCAAGTGAGGGACTAGCGTCTAAGTGCCTTAAGGTCCAATGCCTAGGCTCTAGTCCTCAATGCACTCCTTTTCTCCAAGTTCCTTTATGTTTCCTAACTTTCATTACATTTTTACTTCCAAGAAAAACATAAAAATATATTTCTTTAAAGTGCAACCTCATTTATAAAAAAGTTAAATCATAAAGAAATATTAGCATACTTATCTACACATAACTGGTTCGATCGACCACTTCTGTCGACTCGATCAATCAGCCTCCACCTGCCCGATCAGCTCGATTAACCATTGTCTGTCAATCTCGCCCAGACCTGATCAAACGCTCCACATCAATTGAATGCTTACTCCTGTTTGATCAACCACTTCTGTTGGCTCGACTGATCGACCCTGCTTATTCGATTGGTCATACACTTTGGCATGATCAACTATTCTTCGTTGATCGACAGTACATCCCAACCCGATCGACCAATATTTGATCTGCTTGATCAATCGGTTGTCACCGGCTCGATTGTGTTGATAGACCATCTCTAGTTTACTCGTTCGATTGGTCGCCACCGGCCTAATCGTGTCGATTGACCATCCTTTGTCGCTTGGTTGTACACTCTCTCATGATCGACCATCTTCGGTTCACTCGATTGACCAACTATCACCGGTCTGATCGTATCGATGAATCATCCTTCGTCGATTGGCCACACAATTCGACCAAATCGACCCTCTTGGTCAATCCGCCCGATCACCGGCTATTGGGTCGATCGGTCGGTTGATCATTTCTATTTGATATGTTGCATATGTTGCATACTTTTCACATTGCCTGCATTAGCACATCTACACATGCACACCGTCACACACTCATAAGCAAACACCCTCATGTGCTCGTGATGAACATTTGTGCATCCCAACGATACATTACTCTATGCATTTATTTTATGACACCCTACTCTTTGCACCACATCACAGAAGGTTCGCACTTGCAATCTCCACTTTTGCGTGTTTGCTTGCACATCGATCAATCAGTCTATGACTTCCATGCTTGAGCCTTTGCACTTTGACTTGTGTCTTCATAAACCTATGTCACACAACATGTAAGTGATTGGCTTGCCAGTAATCCCATCCACTTTGTAGTTCTCTCCGATGAGAATTGCATTATCTTTCACTTCTTACGGCACCGCTCTGGGATGCCATAGGCATCTTCTCGAGTCACCGTTCTTTACACACTCTTTCACTTCCTTCGTCACAGCTCCAAACTGTCGTAGTCACATTCTTTAGTCACTACTCCTTGCACACTTTCACTTCCTACAACACCAGACTGTCGCAGACAACTTTTTTGAGACACTATTCTTGCACACTCGCTCTGGACAATCGCGAGTCATCCTTGAGAATGGCTTGCAAGGCAAGCCCGCCAAGCATGTGTTTCTCTATAGTGAGAAATAGGGCTCAAGGAAGATGTAATTTTTCATAAAATCCACCAACACAATACAATATAACTTCTAGCTCCTTTTTAACCGCTTGTTAACTTACACAATTCAAAATATAATTGTAATAATTCAAATGAAGGAAATAGCACATGGTGATGTCAAAAATAAAATCATGAATGGGAAGCCCACACAAATAATAATCGCCTTCATGTAGTTATTGCTCGTAAAAGGCCAGTCATAGAAACAACCTCTTTCTTAACTTCTTATTGTACCCTTCTGCTTTATTGGAGTTAGAATGATGAATGATTAACATTTGATCAGATAGATTTGTTATTATTAATTTCTTTCACTTTTGAAATTTAAGCTTAAAAGTGAGAATCATGTTGGCATCAGCCTTTTGATGTCACTATATATATATACATACCGTGGCCTGTTGCTAAAGCAGTCTCTCTGAAGACCGTAATCCCATCTGATCACAGGTTTGAATCCCCTATTTAGGCCATGATACTTAATATTTAGCACACCTATGAATAATCGAGCTCATATATATATGTATGTATATATATATAAATATATATACATATATATGAACATTTATATATATGTATAAATATATCTCTATATACATATACATGTATCTCTATATACATGTATATGTATACATATACATGTATCTGTATATATATATATATATATATATATATATATATATATATATATATATATATATATATATACCTNATATACGAAGAAGGTTTTCTATCAAGGGGTCTCTCCTTCTCATTACCAGTAAGTAGATGCATGGTTTAATAAATTTAATATTCTGTTGTATTTGTTAAACATTTTCTAACCATAATGTGTAGTTTAATAGTAAATTTTCATTTACCCATCAAAGAGAAAAGATTGCAAAATAATAATAATAATAATGTAAATATATTTTTTCCTAAAAGATAAGGGACATGTTTTACATAGTCCTTTATGACAATATTTTAGGTAGGATGTCTATTTCTAAACTGACCTTTTGTCAGCATTGGTATCTTCTTTTTTTAATTGAATGTAGTAGATGACATGACTTGCATATTGAAGCAAAGAGGTCTTCCTTGGCACACTCAATAGGACCACTCTCTCTCTCTCTCTCTCTCTCTCTCTCTCTCTCTCTCTCTTTATTTTAATGGCATCTTGTCTTTTTTGTTGATTGTGAGAGTTAGAGCTCAAAAGATCAAATAAAAACTAAATAGATAACAAACACATAATGATGTTATAACAAGTTGATACATCATAATGCGTACTATACTATTTACTTAGACATTTCGAGGGTTTTCCTATTTGTGAGTTGTATTTATGAGTAGTAGGATACTTTGAAAGTGATGAATTATTTTTCCAAAAAAAAAATGAATGATATTGCCCGAGAAGTAGTATAACAATTGACCTACTGATAGGTAACTATGCTATGTGCTTAGGCTAAACAAGATATAAAACTATGTTACTACCAAGGCTACTAGCTTGGTCTCTTATAATTGTAGTAATAGTAGATGAATAAGTAATAGATAATTATGATGACTAGTCCGATAACATCACCTGAATGATAGGCTTTGACAATAATGAACGAGTTACAATGTTTAACCAATAATATTCCTGTAATGATGATCAGGAAATTGTTGTCTGGCAAAAACAACAACAACCAAATGATGATAAACTAATAATGATGATTGTTGATAGTGATCATTAGCATCAAATGAACGGTGAAGCTCAGAAAATTCTTAGAACTTTTCTGATTTTAATTCAACAGTCCCTTCATCATCGAAGTATATTACTCGCTTCAAAACTGNTGAGTATATTTTTGGGACATTTTTTGTTATTATTCCTAAAGATTTATGCAGCCTCTAGATCTAGGGTTGGTTACTTTGTAGAAATTTAGTGGGCCCCATTCTTAGGACAAAAAGCATGTGAATGCATAAAGATGGGTTTTTTACTTTTTGACAAGTACAACCTTTTCTTAGTACCATGCTTTTTAACCAAAAACATAAAAATCTCTTTATATATATATATATATTAGAAAAATAAATATTTCATGAATTTACTATTGTAATTTTTGGCTTTCACATATATAACTTTTTTTTTAAATAGTTATTACAAATTTCATAAATTTGTTCATTTAATACTTTACATCAAAATAAAAAAAAAATCTTCAAAATTTATTATCTATCTTTAAAAAAAATGTAAATATTTTTAATATATTGGCACACCATTTCAATTATAGATAAATTAATCAAATATATAATTTAAATTTTGAAATGCAATTTTTTTTTTAATTTTCTTAAAAAATATTCCTATAAAAAAAGTATCAAAACAATTAATGTTTTTTTTTAACATTTGTCTTGTTTAAGATCACTTGTATCATATTCTATTTTATTTTATTTTATTTTACTTTACTTTGATGTTAATTAAGGGTTAATATAATGCATCATCTTCAATCCCTTGAGTGATTGCAGGACTTCAATCTCACAGTATCATACTACTTGTCACATTATCTTGTTGATATTGTCAATGAGAAGATTGGACGAGTCCTGAAGCTTGACTCATTACAAGGTAGCACTGAGTGGCTCAAGTTCGATATGCTCATCTTTAATACTTGGCATTGGTGGTCACGTAATGGAGCAACGCAACCGTACTTCACTTTCCCTTTTTTTCAAAAATATATGAAAATAAAGATAGATTTTAGAGCAAAATGTTTCATTATTTAACTTAATTTAGTATTTATTAAGTTATTTCAAAATGAAGGTTTTTATATACCAACCCCCAAAACATTTAATATAATATAATTACCCAAAATTTCTCATTTTTCATTACATCCACCCTCTATTAGTGCATTGAATATTAAATGTTGTTAAAATTTAAATTTTTAAGTTTGGATGACTAAAATAGTATATTTAATGTTTTGGATGGTTGGTATCTAAACACACCTCAAAAATATAATTTATTTATTTATTTATTGTAGATGGGATTATATTCAAGATGGTAATCAAATAGTAAAAGACATGGATAGAACATTAGCATTTTATAAAGCTCTAACGACTTGGGCCAATTGGGTTAGATCCAGCATTGATCCTTATACGAAGAAGGTTTTCTATCAAGGGGTCTCTCCTTCTCATTATCAGTAAGTAGATGCATAGTTTAATAAATTTAATATTTTGTTGCTTTTGTTAAACATTTTATAACCATAATGTGTAGTTTAATAGTAAATTTTCATTTACCCATCAAAGAGAAAAGATTGTAAAAAAAATAATGTAAATACATTTTTTCTTAAAAGATTAGGGCCATGTTTTACATAGTCCTCTATTACAATAATTAGGTAGGATGTCTATTTCTAAACTGAACTTTTGTTAGCATTGGTATCTTCTTTTTTTTAATGTAGTGAATGAAATGACTTGTTTATTGAAGCTAAGAGGTCTTAGTTGGCACACTCAATAGGACCACACACACACACACACACTCTCTCTCTCTCTCTCTCTCTTTATTTTTATGGCATCTTGTCTTTTTTGTTGATTGTGAGAGTTAGAGCTCAAAAAATCAAATAAAACCTAAATAGATAACAGACACATAATGATGTTGTAAGAAGTTGATACATCATAATATGTATTATACTATTTTCTCAGGCATTTCGAGGGTTTTCCTATTTGTGAGTTGTATTTATGAGTAGTAGGATATTTTGAAAGTGATGAATTATTTTTCCAATCAAAAATTAAATTTATTGGTTATTCTTTAAGAATGATATTGCCTCAGAAGTAGTATAACAATTGACCTATTGATAGGTAACTATGCTATGTGTTCAGGCTAAACAAGATATAGAACTATGTTACTACCAAGGCTACTAGCTTGATCTCTTATAATTGTAGTAGTAGTAGATGAATAAGTAATAGATGCTTATGATGACTAGTCAGATAACATCAGCTGAATGACAGGCTTTGACAATAATGAACAAGTTACAATGTTCAAGCAATAATATTCCTATAATGATAATCGGGAAATTGTTGTCTGGCAACAACAACAACCAGATGATGATAAGCTAGCTATGATGATTGTTGATAGTGATCATTAGCATCAAATGAGCGGTGAAGCTCAGGACCTTCTTAGAACTTTTCTGATTTTAATTCAACACTCCCTTCATCATCGAAGTATATTACTCGCTTAAAAACTGAATGATATTGAGCTCATTGGATTCCTCTCATTAACATAGTTATTTCAATTACAAGCACCCGTCATGACGGTACTTACATAAATTTTCAACTTCTTGTTTTTCTTTTCCCTTAAACAAGTGCAAATGAATGGGGCGGATCCTACACGAAGAGTTGCTCCGGAGAATCGCGGCCGTTGAATGCATCGAAATACGTGGCATCACCACAAGAAGCCATAGTGAAGGAAATAATTCCCAAGGAGTTAGTCACATTGCTTGACATCACATTCCTATCGCAGCTAAGGAAGGATGCTCATCCCTCCAAATACAGTGGAANTACACGAAGAGTTGCTCAGGAGAGTCGCGGCCGTCGAATGCATCGAGATACGTGGCATCACCACAAGAAGCCATAGTGAAGGAAATAATTCCCAAGGAAGTAGTCACATTGCTTGACATCACATTCCTATCGCAGCTAAGGAAGGATGCTCATCCCTCCAAATACAGTGGAATCCATGCTCGAAATGACTGCAGCCATTGGTGCCTTGCCGGCCTGCCTGATACTTGGAATATGCTTTTATATGCATTTCTAATACAGTAAAAAAGCAAAAAATATATAATATTTTTATGATTTATTCATGCATTTAGAAGAAAGAATAAGAGGGTAAATTAATAAATATGGATTTTTTAGGGGGGGGAGACCAAAAATATATTCAATCTATATACCATTCGAGATATGGCATTATGTCTCAANATATATATATATTTATGATTTATTCATGCATTTAGAAGAAAGAATAAGAGGGTAAATTGATAAATATAGATTTTTTAGGGGGGGGAGACCAAAAATATATTCAATCTATATACCATTCGAGATATGGCATTATGTCTCAAAATAGTCTTTTTTTTTATTTTTTTTGAATAAAATGTACAAATAATCATTTGATTATTTATATGGGACCATTTTTTTAGAGATTATAAAAATGTCAAATTAATACCTAGATTTTTCTGAATATTTAGAGGCTCTTATCAGCAGCATTTTGACACTTTTATTATTTGCTTGAGGGGCTTTTACGTAGATAAGCACCCAAACTTATATAATTACAAACATAAAAACAGATGCAAAATCTTCTTTTCAACGTGTGTAAAAAGAAACTTTAAGGATGAGGTAGGTAAATCCATAATTAAGGCTGTCAAGACGGCTCGTTGTTCGCGAACAACTCGTGTTCGGCTCGTTCGGTAAGTTAACGAGCCGAGCACGGACAACACGAACAAATATTTGTTTGTTCGTGTTCGGCTCATTTTGGCTCGAAGTACTACTAATAAATTATATATATATATATNTGGGACTATTTTTTTTAGAGATTATAAAAATGTCAAATTAATACCTAGATTTTTCTCAATATTTCGAGGCTCTTATCAGTGGCATTTTGACACTTTTATTATTTGCTTGAGGGGCTTTTACGTAGATAAGCATCCCAACTTATATAATTACAGACATCATATGAAAAATAGATGCAAAATCATCTTTTCAACGTGTGTAAAAAGAAACTTTAAGGATGAGGTAGGNGTAGATTTTTCTCAATATTTAGAGGCTCTTATCAGCAGCATTTTGACACTTTTATTATTTGCTTGAGGGGCTTTTACATAGATAAGCACCCCAACTTATATAATTACGAACATCATATGAAAAATAGATGCAAAATCATCTTTTCAACGTGTGTAAAAAGAAACTTTAAGGATGAGGTAGGTAAATCCATAATTAGGGCTGTCAAGACGGCTCGTTGTTCGCGAACAACTTGTGTTCGGCTCGTTCGCTAAGTTAATGAGCCGAGCACGAACAACACGAACAATATTTGTTTGTTCGTGTTCGGCTCATTTTTTGAAAAAATTAATTGACTACAAGGCTACAAAGATTTATAATCAATTAAAAGTATTAATGAATGAAATAGAATAAAAATCATTAAATTAGATTCAAATGACATTTTAAATCTTGCCCCAATCCTTAATGACTACGTGATTAAGATTGTCAAAACGACTCTTTGTTCGTGAACGACTCGTGTTCGGCTCGCTAAGCAAATGAGCCAAACACGAACATATTTTTTGAGCTCGAAATATAAACGAGCCGAACACGAGCTAAGCTTAGGCTCGCTCGTGTTCGGCTGGTTTACACCCCTATTCATAATTATTGGGTGTTATCCATAAAAAAATTATAATAGTCACCGCACCTAGCTTATCATCACATTATTTTTAATCAGCTAATCAGCATATTATTCAATATGGTGCAGCTGCCCCAAATATATCCTAATTTTCAGAGCATTTACATATATACCACATAATTCTTATGTATTTACACATCTATCACTATATCACTAAAAAAATTAACAAGATATCACATCATAAATATCAACCTCATAATTCTTTTAGCTTTATGACATCAAATTGGTATGAGTGTAAATATCAAACAGTGTTTGATATGTAAATACATAAGAACTGTGGGGTATGTGTGTAAATTTCCCTTAATTTTAAAGTTAAGTGGTCTTCCTAATGATGTAAACTTAAAAAGGCCAATAGACTGTTATTAAGACCAAATCTTGGGGTTTATTGTCAATTTCCCTCACCAAATTAAATAAATGCAAATGCTAAAATTTAAAATTATTCAAAATCAAATTGGATATATGAAAATCTGATTAAATTATATAGTTAGGATCCGATTTCTTAAGAGTGAAACAAAGGGCATAAATAGTTGAAAATGATTTATAATAATAATAATAATATGTTGATTTATATAATAATATTGAGCTAAATCTTTAAGCTCAATATTCTTCTTGATATGTGTTGGCATCAATTTTTGATGCAACGTACACGGGACAACATTGCTTAGTGATGTGGGACCATATTGGATTCATACGTGGCTTACTGTGACTCAAGGTGCTCGTAGGATCTTTAGTTGGGTATGCACCGCCATAGCCATGTTTTGAGGCGATCATCTTCAGGTTGACATCACTTTTAATGTCCTCTATGTTGGTGTTAGTTCCCGCATCATGGGATCCGTGTTTTGCTGATACAAGAGTTTTTGTGATACGAACCGTCGACAAATTACCCCTCGCCGTGTTTGTACCTTAAGCTTAAGCTCCGGACAGACTGATTTTGTCATGGAACCATTTTTATTTGGTGACACACATGTGGAGCGCTTTCTCGGTCTCTATGGTGCATTTATAGGGGTGTAAACGAGCCGATCATCGAGCGAACCCGGGCTCAGCTCGTGTTCGGTTCGTTAAAAAATACCACTATTTGAGTTCGGCTAGTTTATGTTTCGAACACAAAAAATGTGTTTGTGTTTGACTTCTTTGCTTAGTGAGTCGAATACGAGCTGTTCGTAAACAAAGAGTCGTTTTGACAACCCTAATCATGCAGCCGTAGAATGTTAATAGTTGGGGCAAGATTTAAATATATTGTTTATATTAACACATCATTTAAATATAATTTGATATATAATTTTCTATTTTTTTAATTAATAATTTTAATTATTATTAATCTTTGTAGCCTTGTAGCCAACTAATATTTTTAAAACTACACACACACACACACACACACACACACATAATTGATGTGCAGTTTTTCGAGCCAAAACGAGTCAAATACGAACAAACAAATCTTTGTTCGTGTTCGGCTCGTTTATATATCGAGCACAACAAAAGTGTTAGTGTTTGACTAGTTAACTTAGCGAACGAATCAAACACGAGCTTCTTAACGAGTGAAACACAAGCAGTTCGCAAACACGAGCCGTTTTGACAACCTTATGCATTTATGACCCCCATAGATGTGTGATGCTCATGTTTTGCTCATATCCAGTCCCTTGAACTTCCCACGAAGTTCGAAACCCCTTCGACAAACTTTTCTAGAAGTCTGATTTATGTTAAGACTGACGTGATCACGATCATGAACACGCCTAAATTGGGCGTGGTCATGCCCAAACAGTGGTGTGACCACGCCCAAAGCTGGTGTGATCACTCCTAAATCTCTGAGAGGGCCCAAATTTCTCAACCGGGCATGACCACATCGGCTAGATAGCCTGACCACACTTGAGTTCAGTGTGGCCACGCCAGCTTAACCTGTGTTGCGATTTCTGCCCTCTGATCCTTGGATTTCCGCCGACTCCGCCATATCCGCTGGATAGTGCCTTTTGCCTGGTTCTTCACCCAAAAGTGGGATCTATGGATACTTGGGCCAATACCAAATGAGGTAAAGGCCAAATCAAAGAAAAAAGACCAAAGGTTATCTTCCTCAGCTGAGGAGAAGTTTGGATCCCTGACCATTTGCGTTGAGCTGAGCAGAGGAGAGCAAGGGAGCTTGGGAGGGAGCAGTCAAGGGAGTTTTGAGGGAGATTTTCCATATTCCTCAAGGAGAAGCCAAGGGAAGCCCTTTTCTTCCATCGTCTTCATCTTTTCCTCCTCTTCTTGTTCATCTCCACTGGATTCTTCTTCCTCTCCAGCGAATCTCCGTGAATTAAGTCCAGGAGAGCTTATTCATAGCTTTGGAGAAGAAGAACTTCGGCAATCTCTCTTCATTCTATTCAGAAAGAAGAGCTTCCTCACTGCTTTAGAGAATAAACCCGACAGTTTAATCATCCTCTCTGACAATGAGAACTTCTTCTTCTCTACCTTTAGAGAGGAGCCTGCTTGTGTCATCCTAACATGGTCAGAGCACTAACAATAAAAGAAAACAAATCATCAACTACTACATGGGTGAGATTTCCTAAACTCTTACGATTTTCTCATCCTTGGAGCTCCTGGGTTTGGATATTAGAGGATTTACAGTAGAATTTTTGTGAGCTTAAAGGAAACCCAACAGGCTTAGGTGCATTGTGTTTTCCCCTGCAAATCAAAAGAGTGAAATCTACCTTTTTTTCTTTCTAGCTAGAAATCCAAGATTCGGGGTTTTACTAATCCTGATGTATGCTTCAACCGTTTAATCCAGATTGGCGTTTGAAATCCACCGACCAAAAAGACGAAGGCATTCCTTCGATCGTCTTCTTCTCGATCGCGGAGAATCCTCATTGTGAGAGATTACCCACTCAATGTCGTGCAAACTGAACCGCGCAATATGGCTTTAGCACACATCTCTATCACATACCCTAGGTCTCCCGTGAGTTTTCTCGGACGATCACAATTCGTCACTGGATCCAATCGAGTTTCACGTTGCATGTGTTTGCATTTTTATTAAGTGCACCACATGATTTTAAAAATATGAGTAAAAAAAATCTATTATTTGCATGTGTTGTCCATCGATCATCTGCCCCGACTCGATCAACTGTTCTTCATTGATTGACCTCCCACACCGGTTGATCGAACACTTCTGATGGCTCAATCGATCAGCCGCTATCGGCCTGACCAACTCGATTGACCATTTTTCGTTGATCGTGCTCCGACCTGATCGAAAGTTCCTCGTTGATTGACCGCTTACGCCAGTTCGATCAACCACTTTCGTCGGCTCGACCGATTGACCGCCATCAACACGATAGACTCGATTGACCCTCCTTTGATCGGCCCTCCTTTGATCGGCCGAACCCGATCAACCATTCTTCTTTGTTCGATCGTAGATCCCGACCCAATTGTTCAATCTTTGTTCTACTCGATCGAATGGATACCACCCTCCCGATTATGTTGATTGACCATTCTTTGTCTATTGGTTGCACACTCCGACCTATTCAACATTCTCTGGTCTACTTGATTGATTGACCGCCACAAGCTCGACTGTGTCGATTGACCATCATTCGTCACTTGCCGCACACTGCCCTGATCGACCATCTTCTATCCACTCGATCTATCGACCACCACCGGTCCGATCGTATCGTTGGACTATCCTTCATCGATTGGCAACAACATTCGATCTGATCGACCCTCTCGGTAAAGTTGACTAATTGGCCTCCACCAAGTTGATCGGTCAGTCAATTATTTCAATCTGATATGTTGCATCTGTTGCCTGCTTTTTACATCGCCATATGCATTTGTTTTGTGACACCCCTATGTCTCTTTGCATCACATCACAGGAGGCTCGCACTTGCAATCTCCACTTTTGCGTGTCCACTTGCATAGCATTTTATGTGTCCATGACTTGCATGCTTGAAACCTTTGCACCTAGATTTGTGTCTTCATACACCTATCTCTCACATCATGTAAGCTGGATGGCTAGCCATTAAGCCCATCCACTATGTAGTTTTCTCCCATCAGAATTACATTATCTTTCACTCCATACGAAACTACTCCAGACTGTCGTAAGCACATTCTTGAGTCGCTGCTCTTCGCACACTCTTTCACTTCCTACGTCACCGTTCAAGACTATCGTAGGCACATTCTTTAGTCACTGCTCCTTGCACACCCCTTCACTTCCTACGACGCCACTTCAGGCTGTCGTAGGCACCTTTCCCGAGACACTGTTCTCACTCCTGACACTAGCGAGTCATCCTCGAGACGGCGCGTGTTTTCGGCAAAGATTTGATTTTTTAATAAAAATGCACTGACACAATTCAATATAACTTGTTGCTCTTTTTTCCCTGCTTGTTAGCTTAAGAATATTCAAAAGAAGTAAATATCACAATGTGATGGCAAAATAAAATCATGCATGACAAAAGCTATTGCTGGGCATACCCACACAAACAATAATCACCTTCTTGAAGTTATTGCTTATAAAAGGCCAGTCATAGAAACAACCTCTTTTATCTACATTTGTCTTTTTTTAAGAACTCCACAGCAATTCAATTTAATTGCAGTTTTCACTCATCGGAGCTATGCGATTAGATCTAGATGTGAGAAATTGGATAATTTTGTAAAATCCATCATCATTAAATAATCTCTTTTAAGGGCAGAACATCATAATATATATTTGAAGCTGTAATTTTTTTTTTTCAACTCAATCAAATATATTTTGTAAGCTCAAATTTGTGTATAATTATTTTGATTTTGAACCAATCTCTAATCAAACCCAACAATTTTATAATATCATTGCAAAGAATCATATAAATTGATTTCATTCTAGTGGAATTGTATAGAAAGCATGCACTTTGATAAATCCATGCCGTTTAATAGTGCCTAATTTGAATGAAATAATCATTATACAATTACACCTGTTCGGCAGGAGTATTTTAGTCCATACATGAGAATCCTTATGGAGTCCATGGATATGATCGCCCGAATGAGGCTGGGCGACTGTTCATTGGGGGAGTGTTCCTTCTCTCAAATCTATTTTGTGCTCGAGGGTGTCTAAAATGCACTGTTTCCACGGTATTATAAAGGAATAAATTTGTCACTCAACCATGTCGTAGGTCTCTACAAATTCAAAATAAAAAAAGGGGCATTTACATGTTTACCCCACAATTGACATATCCAACCAGCTATCCATTCAAATCTAGTCCACACCACTAAAATAAATGAAAATACTAAATTTTGGGTGTTTGGGTCCGTTTGGGGCAGCTTTTATGTTTCAGGATAAGCTTCTTAACCTGAAATGCGGCCTGAGCCGGTCACAGTCGTCGACCCGCGGTCTGCTTTTAGTGTAAAAACCCAAATACAGTTTCGAATAAACTGATGAAACGCGCGAACCAAACAGTACCGCGGGCGCCCGCTCTTATAAGCTACTCCAAACATACCCTTAGTTATGCAAATAAATAAAAATTGTGGTAAACATGTAAATCTCCCTTTGGAAAAAAAAAAACCCAACTCAGCATTCTTAATTAATGTAAAATATTAATCCCATCATTGTTCTATTTGAGCGATGCTAGAAAACATCCACCACACCTAGCTAATTACTGGTGGGGAAAAATATAGATTTCAACGACGAATTTTTTTAAAAATTCACCACATCACTTTAAAAAGATCCTAAATGGCAATATATACATATTCTTAAAATTAAATCACCAACTGCGCATTTTATAAAAAAAATAATAATAAAACATTTAAAACCATAATAATTTCATCGATTTATTCCATAAAATAACACTGCAAATTCATTAAAAAAAACAGAAAAGTCTCTCATAAGCATGCGTTCCCACACACACATCACCATAACTAAACTTCACCAAACACCTTCAAACTAATAAAAACATTCAAAATTAAGCAAAAACAAGATCAAATTTCACTTTTTTTTTTTTTTGTATTTTCTCTTCAGCAGTTCTCCTTTTCTTCTCCGATCAATCTCTGGTCAAACTACCTTCTCCTTCTCCTTCTCCCCTTCACTCTGCTCTGCAACCTTTTCCTGCACCACGAAACACCTGAATCACTCCCTTATACACGTCTTATCAGAGCTTATTTGTTGGAAAGTTTTGAGATACCTTAGCTTCGCCGACCTCCTCTGTTCTTCCCTCTCCTCCCAAAGGCGTCTCCTTTANTGAAGGCCGTAATCCCCTCTGATCACAGGCTTGAATCTCCTATTTAGGCCGTGATGCTCGAATATTTAGCACACCTACGAATAATCGGGCTCATATATAAATATATATATATATAGAGAGAGAGAGTTTTCCCATCTGTTTAAATATTCTCTTAAAAACTATCTTATCTTGTGAATTAGATTTGTCCCATTTTTAATTTTTTTTATTTTTAAAATTTTTATTCATGATTCAGACAAAATGAGTCAAAATTATATTAAAAAAATGTGAAAGTCTTGACTGAACTTTTCCTACGGATAAGATAACGCTAATAAAATAGCTCCAGCTTCTTTTATATCTACATATTTCCTTTTTAAGAACTCGGCTGCAATTCAATTTAATTAAAGTTTTCACCCTTTGGAGTTGTGTAATTAGATCAAGATGTGAGAAATTCTTCCAAAGCTATCTCTCAAAGGCAGGAAAAAATATTACCTCAGGAGTACTGATGCATCAATACTCCAATGAGGGGGTGCACGTAGGCACCACGGTGGGACCATTGCCTACGTGGCACCCCTTCATTGAAGTACTGATACATCAGTACTCCTGAGGTAATATTTTTTCCAAAGGCAGAACATCAAAATATTGTTCAAAAGAATTCAAATCTATCTAGGAGACCTGCCTAAGGAATAGAGCGCTGAGGGCGAGAGAGAAGTAGAGCAATAGTTCGAAGAAGAGTAAATTTGAGCACCCTTATCCCTAGAACAAGTAGGTATGATGGAGAGTATTTTATTCGATACACGAGGATCCTCCACAGATATGATCGCTCGGCCATCCTTAGGTAGAGTGGCCCTTAGCCGCGTGAAGCCGAGTGATCGTGAGACCGGGCGACTATTCACCAAGAGTCTTCATCATCTGCCCCTAAAGTTGAAGGGCCCATTCTTTCTTTTAGATTTACTCGAGCATGAGAGTGAGTGGCCACGAGTCTTTTCAAGAGTGATTCTTCCCTTATTTCTCTCTGACATGCACCAATTCCACAATACAAAGAGAAAACTAATCAGTCCGATCATATAACCCCAGATCACTCATAAAAGAACCCCACGAATCACATCATCTTTACATTTACCTAATGAATTATCTTCATGATTCGTGTTGGCACTTTTTTCATGTACAACTAAAATTATAAAATGTTCATTAATCAATCAATGGGGATATGGGAGAACATGCTTAGCAAGTTAAATTACTCCAAGGGGGTGTTACAAGCACCATTTTAATGAGATTCCGCTAACATAAAAATAAAAATCAAAACTTTCAAAACCCAATAATCTCATCGATTTCTCCATTAAAAAAAAAAAAACACTGCAAATTCATTGAAAAACAACAAAGAACTCATGAGCATGCGTTCCCACACACACATCACCATAACTAAACTCCACCAAGCTCCTTCAAACTAATAAAAGCATTCAAAATTAAGCAAAAACAATATCAAATTTCACTTTTTTTTTTTTTTTTTGTATTTTCTCTTCAGCAGTTCTCCTTCTCTTCTTCAGTCAATCTCTGGTCAAACTACCTTCTCCTTCTCCCCTTCACTCTGCTGTGCAACCTTCTCCTGCAGCACGAAACACCTGAATCACTCCCTTATACACATCTTATCAGAGCTTATTCGTTAGAAAGTTTTGAGATACCTTAGCTTCGCCGACCTCCTCTGTTCTTCCCTCTCCTCCCAAAGGCGTCTCCTTTACCTCCCCTGTGCTACCCTTCACATAATCCATGGCAGACTGTCCTGTACTGACAGTCACCTCCTTCGCCTTCACCGCGGCCTGCTTGGACACCTCCGCCGCCTTCTGAGCGGCGGCGATGGCCGCATCTTTTGCGATTTCATACCCCTGCAAGCCCTTCTCCACAGCGTAGTCCGCTGCCTGATATCCTTTTCCGGCGATGTAAGTAGTTCCTGCTCCGACGCCATGAACCACGGTATCTTTGGTATGTNCCCCTGCAACCCCTTCTCCACAGCGTAGTCCGCCGCCTGATATCCTTTTCCGGCGATGTAAGTAGTTCCGGCACCGACGCCATGAACGACGGTATCTTTGGTATGTTGGTAGGCTGCTGAGCCGGATTCCTTCGCTTTGGCGTAGCGTTCTTCGGCGGCGTTGATGGAGTCGATAGAATTCTGTTGTGCCTGGGCTCTGTATGGCACCGTGCCTTGAGGAGANTCCCTGCAATCCCTTCTCCACAGCGTAGTCCGCCGCCTGATATCCTTTTCCGGCGATGTAAGTAGTTCCTGCTCCGACGCCATGAACCACGGTATCTTTGGTATGTTGGTAGGCTGCTGAGCCGGATTCCTTTGCTTTTGCGTAGCGTTCTTCAGCGGCGTTGATGGAGTCGATGGAATTCTGTTGTGCCTGGGCTCTGTATGGCACTGTGCCTTGAGGATCTATGGTGGCGGTGGTGGTGGTGGTGATGGGGGTTTCATGGCTTTGGGGCTGTTTATCTTCTTCTTCGCTGGGGATGTTGTTGAAGGTTCTTTCTTGTTGGGAGGCCATGGAGGTTGTTGGTGGAAGAGAAATGGAGGTGTGGTTTGAATGCAGGGTGAGGTATAGTTGAGATTTTTATCGAGGAGGGAGGAATGTGGGGGATTGACAAATGGGATGCAGGGGGGAGGAGGAAGATGACACGTGGTATGATTGAGTGTACAGGTGTTAAGCTGAGAGGAGAAGGAGTCACAACGATGCCAGATGTTAGAAGGATGATAAATTGCCAGAAAAATGACAATAAAAAGGAGATTTTAATATGAAAAATATTTTTTTTGAATTAAAAAAAAGAGATTTTGACATGAAAAAGATAAGCCTTCTCCGGCGAAATCTTATTAAACTGGCACTCTCGAACACCAAAAATTGTTCTGTGCGGACTTCTGATATGATTCTACATGTCGAACTTATTTTTGAGTTATTTTCAGATTATTTCTAAGTTATTTTCAATAATACTGAAATGATCCAAAAATAAAGACTGCGGGTTATTTTTGAGTTATTTCATAATTATTGAAAATAACCCAAAAATAACCTGAAAATAACTCAGGAATAACCTACGCTGCACGTAGAGCTACGTCAGGAATCCGGACAGAAAATGCGCTCCTCAAACACCCCTTTAAGAGCAATTTAACTTGCTTAGCTTACTCTCCCACATCCCCATTGATTGATCAACGAAGAGCTTGTAATTCTAGTTGTACACAAAAGAGTGCCAACATAATTTACGATGATATTTCACGGGCCCTACTAAGAGTTGCTCGACTGTGGAAATGTTGCATCTCAGATAGGTAAGGAAAGAACCACCCTCGAAAAGAATCCAATTGATTAAATTCTGCTCGAGCCAACCGTGCTCGATTAAACATGAAAGAAGGAATTGACCTTTCAATTTTAGGACGAATGATGAAGACTCTCGGTCAATAGTCACTCAGCCTCATTGTCAACCGATCAAGGGCCACTCTGCTTAACGACAACCAAGCGACCATATCCATGGACCCCATGCAGATCCTCCTGTATGGAATAAAATACTCTCGCCGTTCCTACTTATTCTAGGGATACAATGTGTAATTATATAAGAACTCATTCCTTTAAATAGAGGTTTCATTTCATGAATAAATGTTACATAAATTGATTCTTCTTGGTACTACTGCTCTCCCTCTCTCTCTCTTTCTCTCATCCCCAACGATCTATTCCTTAGTAAGGTCTCTCGGATATTCAAATTCAATTAAAATCAGATGATTATACACAAATTAGAGCTTACAAAATACATTTGATGAGTCAAGACAGACAAAAAATTACAGCTTCAAATTCATGAAGATGTTCTGCCTTTAAAAGTGAACTTTGGACTAATTTATTTAATGATGATGAATTTTACAAAATTATCCAATTTCTCACATTTTGATCTAATTGCATGACTCCAATGGGTGAAAACTGCAATTAAATTGAATTGCTGTGGAGTTCTTAAAAAAGACAAATGGAGATATAGAAGGATTTTAAGCTATTTTATTAGCGTTATCTTATCCGTGAGGAAAAGTTCAGTCAGACTTTCACATTTTTAATACAATTTTGACTCATTTTGTCTGAATCATCATCAAAATATTAAAAATAAAAAATATAAACATATTGGCATCATAAATCTATATATATATATAAGAAGATGGTCATTGGGCTAATTTTGTTGTCATGTTAAATGTTGGACTGATTAGCATTTAAATATGAATATTATGGTGCTAATATGTATATATATACATTTGCATCATACACTCTCATCAATCTACCAACATCTTACAAGTTTCAACCACATTCTACCATTCACCTTAGCCTCAATAATCATTCTATGAGTAGCATTAAAGAGAGAGGGTAGTTAACTAGAATGTTGAGATGCCCTTGCATAGATAAGCCACCATTGATGAGAGAGTTGAGTGAGGGAGGATTGAGAGAATTAAATGTTAACATTATAAAAATAATATTTTATAGAACAAATTAAGCCTCTTTTAATGAAGGCACATATGATTAGACATCTACATAAAATATACTCATATTGAGTTAAGAAAAAAAAATTATTTAACTTTCACCCTTCACAAACGCAAAAACACCATTACCTTTCGATCTATATAAATGTTGAATCCAAATCGGAGACGGACTTAAGGAATAGACAACAATAGAGCAGAAAAGAGCAAAGAGAGCATGGTAATGAACAGTTAAATTTTGTAAACATTATTCATGAAATGAACCCTCTATTTGAAAGGGTTTGACCAGTTACACTTTATAGCCCTAATAAAGTAGGGTCAGTAAGGTTTATTTTGGGTAATATATAATTGTTGACCTCATTTTTTGTTGAGGTATGTTTCCTTCTCTAGAGCCTAAAATATAGGCACAAGACTTTTGTGTTGACCCTCCAAGAGGACTAGTGTCCGGACCCACACCAATTAGAAAATTCAAGCCGCCTCTTAACACTTTGTAGTCTCATATGTGTGGTTTCAAATCCTCATCGTTTAGTTGAGTCGATCGAAACCAACATATGAAAACTCAGGTTGAGTTCCTATCGAGATTGAGGATGCCCTAAGAAGACCCTTTAAACTTAGGAACTTTCAATCTTTGACACACCATAATTCGCATAATACATATAAACACCACATTTACATACATCACACACAATTTACACAACACACACAAACACCACAATTCATAGACAATTCACTAACCAATGTCAAAATCTAATTTAAAATAAAATGAAAGTCATCGCGACATAAAATTGAGACCATTAGACACAGGTCGAGCGACTCGTTGCTGAGATAGTTCTGCTAGAGCTTGGTCGTCTCTCAGGCGAGAACTACTCGCTATTTCGTTTGTTGGACGACTCCAATTGGATCGACGAATATTATTCGCCGCAACACACATGATCAGATTTCAATTGGTCTGGTTGTCGACAAATTTGTCCAAACGAACCCGGATGACGAAACAGACAATGCGAGCGTGTCTGGAGTATCAATTTCACCTAGAGAAGACACGAATATTGCTTTAGCTTCGCGTGCGGACCAGTGACGCACGAATCAGAGCGTTAAATTTTAACATGATGTAATAATAATATTAAAAAAAAAGAAACAATACCAAACTCATGCATGCCTTACTCCCAATCCCAAGCCCTAACCCCCCACTCGAGCCCTTCCTTCGCACACTGTTCTGGTTTACCCGAAGCTTCTCTTTCACGTGAGATAAAGTTGACCTTCTAGTCTCAGCCTGACACCCTCTGCCCAAGAACCTCCTTCCCGAAGCCAGCGCCTGGCTTTATCCTCCTTTTCTTTGGCAAGTTGACCCCTGCCGGCTTATCTCCCCGAAACATTGGCCTGGAAAGTTTGGCTTTAAAATGAAGAAAAGAAAGAAAGAAATCAAAATCTTCAATATTCATGCATTTACATGTCTAACACCTTAATTTCAGTTCTCTATTTGTATATGTGCAAGCTTATATTGAAGTTCTTGCCCAACTTGTTCATGAATTTTTTCCCATTCTAAAAATCTCTTCACGAAATTGCTTTTAATCACAGGAAGGTTTTAATTTCAGAACTGAAGTAATCTATAGCTTTATTTATGAAAAAAGCATGTTTCACTATGATTTTTATGTGAAATATGTCTAAAATAATCATAGCTTTAAAATGCTACAATGTTTGGAGTCTTTATGGCTTATTGGTTCTTGTTGCATTACATTAAAGAGCCCTTGTAATTTGTTGTAGTTAACTTTCGGTTGCATGGAACATATGAATTTAACTAGTTAATGGCGATCGTTCTCTTTGTAAGCATGCCGAAACTAACTAACTATATACTTTGCTTAACTGTGCTTAGCACCGTGACTCTTAAATTGACAACTGCGTTGTCAGTCCTGAGTCCCCTAGGGTCACGACTTCAAACCCGTCTTAGTGCATCTGCCTTGCAATGCGAGATCAAATGATTAGACACATTATGTTAGTTAGCAGCTCGTGACATAACCTCTAACAAATCTTTTTTAATAAATATATATGTCTGGCTTAACTAACCCTATGATGATGAGAATGATAAAGAAAGAAAAAAAAAAAGATGTCTTTAATCTATTAATCTGGTTATTCCTCAATCTTTTATTCTCATCCTACTTAAACTTCTAATTACAAAAACAATTTTTCAAATATATAAAATATTATAATAATAATATATAAAAGTTATTGAAAATTAGTTTAATCATGACAAAATGACCTTTTAATTGAGACTAGACCACTTCTTTAATTACCAACAAAATTAATATGTTCACCAATATATATAAAAGAACAAGCAAGCCTTTGCTAAGCCCATTCATTTATTTGCTAAAGCCTCAAAGTTTGCATCAAGACATGCTCAAGAACCCAAATAAATGAGTCTTCTACACATGAGCATTCATTAAACATACTATTTTGCTTACATCTCTATTAAAAAAAATATCCAAAAAAATAAAAATTAATTTCTCATATCTTTTTCTTCTCCAACATTTAAAAAATAAAATATTCCATTTTTTAATTTATATAATCCTTTTCATTATGTATTAACCACTCATTTAATTCAACTAAACTTTATTTTTTTTTACATTTATGCCCAAATCTTTCATATCTCATAAAAAATATCACAATTTAAGTCTTAGAGTCTGTTTAGGAGAGCTGCAGCTTATTGAATAATCTGCTATACTGATAAGTTAAGTGCGGTGACTATTACAAATTCTTTTTTTTTTTTTTGAAAAAATCAGACAACTGCAAAAAAACTATCACCGCGCCTAGATAGGGGCAGTGTGAAACGTATAAGCTGTCAAAATGCAATTTATCCAAACATGTTAGGTTTGCTTTTAAAACGTCATCGCACTAAATAAGCTGCCCCAAACAGACTCTTAGAGAAAGTCATATGAAATACATACTCTCATGCATAGGCAAGATGTCATATATGTAAAAATTGAATTTTAAATATTAGACGTGTAAATAAATAGATTTCAAGTGCCGTTTGTGTAAATCTCTCAACATCCAACACAGATACTTATAAAAACATAGAAACATTCCATCAAAAAAGCTAAATTAAAATTTATTTAATCATATAATGTCACCCAAAATGTAAACTAATTAAATAGCGACAATATTTAATTAATGATAATAAATTAGGTCATGAGGGGTAGATCTGTAAAAGAGCCTTTCAACAGACCAGCGGCAATATGGTGATAAGCAGCTTCGGTGAGGTGAATGCCGTCCCAACTCACGTAGCTTGAGGGGTCGTTGCATGCATGGGAGCCAGGATGGCCACAGCGAGCGGTCACGTTGAAGTTGTATGGGCCCCCACCCCCACAACATGTTTGTAGGGCACCCATCCCAAAACCTGAAATTTCATCGAATTATATTTATTTCTATCATTTTGCATCAAAATTCGTGCATTACAGGAATTTGCATAATTACCGCCCAATTCTTATATATATATATATATATATATATATATATATATATATATATATATATATATATATATATATNCACAACAACCAAGAGACCATATCCATGGACCCCAAGAGGATCCTCTTGTATGGAATAAAATACTCTCGTCATTCCTACTTATTCTAAGGTTACAATGTGTAATTGTATAAGAACTCATTCCTTCAAATAGAAGTTTCATTTCATGAATAAATGCTACCTAAATTGATTCTTCTTGGTACTATTGCTCTCCCTCTCTCTCTCTCTCATCCCCAACGATCTATTCCTTAGTAAGGTCTCTCAGATAGATTCAAATTCAATTAGATTGGGTGAAAATTCAGATATATATATACACATATTAGAGCTTACAAAATAGATTTGACGAGTCAAGACAGACAAAAAATTACAGTTAAAAGTGAACTTTGGACTAATTTATTTAATGATGATGAATTTTACAAAATTATCCAATTTCTCACATTTTGATCTAATTGCATAACTCCAATGGGTTAAAACTGCAATTAAATTGAATTGCTGTGGAGTTCTTAACAAAGACAAATGGATATATGAAAGGATTTAAGCTATTTTATTAGCGTTATCTTATCCGTGAGAAAAGTTCAGTCAGACTTTCACATTTTTAATACAACTTTGACTCATTTTGTCAGAATCATCATCAAAATATTAAAAATAAAATGAGATAAATCTAATTTACAAGGTATGATAGTTTCAAGAGAATATTTAAACATATGGCAAAATTTTAGGGAGATTTACATGCACATCACATAATTCTTATGTATTTATAGATATAACACTCAAAATTTTATATTTACACGTGACATATTGGCATCATATATATATGTGGTTTCAAAAATCTAGCAACAAGATTTTTGTGTTGACCCTCCCAGAGAACTAGTGTCCGGACCCATACCAATTAGAAAATTCAAGCCACCTCTTAACTCTTTGTAGTCTCATATATGTGGTTTCAAATCCTAATTGTTTAGTTGAGTCAATCGAAACAAACATATGAAAACTCATGTTGAGTTCCTATAAGGATTGAGGATGTCCTAAGAAGACCCTTTAGACTTAGGAGCTTTCAATCTTTGACACACCATAATTCACATAATATATATAAACACCACATTTACATACATCACACACAATTTACACAACACACACAAACAACACAATTCATACACAATTCACTAACCAATGTCAAAATCTAATTTAAAATAAAATGAAAGTCATCGCAACACGAAATTGAGACCATTAGACACAGGTCGAGCGACTCGTTGCCGAAACAGTTCTGCTAGAGCTTGGTCATCTCTCGGGCGAGAACTACTCGCCATTTCGTTTGTTGGACAACTCCAATCAGATCGACGAATATTATCCTGCAACGCACATGATCATATTTCAATAGGTCTGATTGTCGACAAATTTGTCCAGACGAACCCGGTGCGAGCGTGTCTGGAGTATCGATTTCACCTAGAGAGGTCACATATATTGCTTTAGCTTCGCGTACGGACCAGTGAAGCACGAATCAGAGCTTTAAATTTTAACATGATGTAATAATAATATTAAAAAAAAAAAGAAACAATAACTAACTCATGCATGCCTTAACTCCCAATCGCAAGCCCTAACCCCCACTCGAGCCCCTCCTTCGCACAATGTTATGGTTTACCCAAAGCTTCTCTTTCACGTGAGATAGATTTGACCTTCTAATCTCAGCCTGACACCCTCTGCCCAAGAACCTCCTTCCCGAAGCCAGCGCCTGGCTTTATCCTCCTTTTCTTTGGCAAGTTGGGAAAAAATTTGCGTACATAAGACGTACGCAGAGTTGCGTACCTCTGTAACCTACAAACAAGTTACATGGAGGATTTCAGGAGGTTATAATCACGTTATACATCCTGTAACCTTCCTGTAACCTACCTGTACTTTCGAGTAAGTTCTGCGCTTCTGCGCGCTTCTGTTTTCATATATATATAGGTTACAGGGTGTATAACGCGGTTATAACCTCCTGAAATCCTCCCTGTAACCTGTTTGCAGGTTACAGACGTACGCAGCTCTGCGTACGTCTTATGTACGCAAATTTTTTCCAGCAAGTTGACCCTTGCCGGCTTATCTCCCCCAAACATTGGCCTGGAGATTTTTGCTTTAAAATGAAGAGAAGAAAGAAATAAATTAAGAAAGAAATCAAAATCTTCAATATTCATGCATTTACATATCAAACACCTTAGTTTCAGTTTTCTATTTGTACATGTACAAGCTTGTATTGAAGTTCTTGCCCAACTTGTTCATGAATTTTTTCCCATTCTAAAAAATTCTTCACGAAATTGCTTTTAATCACAGGAAGGTTTTAATTTCAAAACTGAAGCAATCNGCAAGCTTATATTGAAGTTCTTGCCCAACTTGTTCATGAATTTTTCCCCATTCTAAAAAATTCTTCACGAAATTGCTTTTAATCACAGGAAGGTTTTAATTTCAAAACTGAAGCAATCTATAGCTTTAATTATGAAAAAAGGCATGTTTCACTATGATTTTTATGTGAAATATGTCTAAAATAATCATAGCTTTAAAATGCTACAATGTTTGGAGTCTTTATGGCTTATTAGTTCTTGTTGCATTACATTAAAGAGCCCTTGTAATTTGTTGAAGTTAACTTTTCGGCTGCATGGAACATATGAATTTAACTAGTTAATGGGTTTATTCGATCACTCTCTTTGTAAGCATGCCGGAACTAACTAACTATATACGTTGCTTAACTGTGCTGAGCGCCGTGACTCTTTAATTGACAACTACGTCTAGGGTCACGATTTCAAACCCGCCTAAGTGCATCTGCCCTGCAATGCGAGATAGAGTGATTAGACACATTATGTTAGTTAGAAGCTCGTAACATAGCCTCTAACAAATATTTTTTTAATAAATATATATGCCTAGCTTAACCAACCCTATGATGATGAGAATGATAAAGAAAAAAAAAAAAAGATATCTTTAATCTATTAATCTGGTTATTCCTCAATCTTTTATTCTCATCCTACTTAAACTTCTAATTACAAAAATAAATTTTCAAATATATAAAATATTATAATAATAATATATAAAAGTTATTGAAAATTAGTTTAACCATAACAAAATGACCTTTTAATTGAGACTAGACCACTTCTTAAATTACCAAAAAAATTAATATGTTCACCAACATATATAGAAGAACAAACAAGCCATTGCTAGGCCCATTCATTTATTTGCTAAAGCCTCAAATTTTGCATCCAAGACATGTTCAACAACCCAACTAAATGAGTCTTCTATACATGAGCATTCATTAAACATGCTATTTTGCTTACATCTCTATTTAAAAAAAATATCCAAAATAAAAATAAAAATTAATTTCTCATATCATTTTCTTCTCCAACATTTAAAAAATAAAATATTCCATTTTTAAATTTCTATAATCCTTTTCATTATGTATTAACCACTCATTATTTTACGATAAACTCCATTGCTAAATTAAATTATTTTAACATCAATTTTTTATATTTATACCATCTAAATTCTAATGTATTGACGTATCTAACAACTAAACTTTATTTTTTTTTTTTATATTTATGCCCAAATCTTTCATATCTCATAAAAAATATCATAATTTAAGTCTTAGGGTCTGTTTAGGGCAGCTGCAGCTTATTGAATAATCTGCTGGTAAGCTGATTAAAAATAATCTGCTGATAAGTTAGGTGCGGTGGCTATTACAAATTTTTATTTTTTTGGAAATCCAGCAAGAAAGCTGCCACCGCGCCTGGATAAGGGCTGTGTAAAAACTCTGCTTTCAGCATTTTCGAAATGCATAAGCTGTCAAAATTCAGTTTACCCAAACAGGATAAGTGTGCTTTCAAAATGTCATCGCACCAAATAAGCTGCCCCAAACAAACCCTTAGAGAAAGTCATATGCATAATTTCCTGAAAAAATGAAATACATATTCTCATGCATAGGCAAGATGTCATATATGTAAAAATTGAATTTTAAATGTTAGACATGTAAATACATAGATTTCAAGTGCCGTTATGTAAATCTCTCAACATCCAACACAGATACTTATAAAGACATAGAAACATTCCATAAAAAAAGCTAAATTAAAATTTATTTAATCATATAATGTCACCCAAAATGTAAACTAATTAAAATAGCGACAATATTTAATTAATGATTATAAATTAGGTCATGAGGGGTAGATCTGTAAAAGAGCCCTCCAACACACCAGTGGCAATATGGTGATAAGCAGCTTCGGTGAGGTGAATGCCGTCCCAACTCACGTAGTTTGAGGGATCGTTGCATGCATGGGAGCCCGGATGACCACAGCGAGCCGTCACGTTGAAGTTGTATGGGCCCCCACCCCCACAACATGTCTGTAGGGCACCCTTCCCAAAACCTGAAATTTCATCGAATTATTTTTATTTCTATCTTTTTGCATCAATATTCGTGCATTCATGATTTCTAATTATAGGAATACAACATTTGGAGAAAAGAATTACATCACAGGAATTTGCTTAATTACCGCTCAATTCTTATATATATTTGTGTGTGTGTGTGGAGAAATTATTGCATACGGACACCGCATGCATCTCTTCATGCGGTGTCCGATCCTAACTGTAGGCGGGACCCACTGAAATAAATCCTGATCTTAAATCACCTGATTTACGGTCAGGATCGGATACCACATGTGCGGTGTCCGATCCGTATGGAATAATTTTTCGTGTGTGCATGCACACCACTTACTCTGGCAGACTCCTCAGGTCGGGGGTTCAAATCTTTTTTGTCATAGCTGCCCTTAAGGAGGGGGTGTATGAATTATTAGACACATTAGGGGTGACTGGATGCTCGAATAATAACTTCGAGTTGCCTACCCCCATCTATATATATATATATATATATATATATAGATATATTCGTGTTGCCTACCCCATCTTTTGGTTGACATCCATAATGTAAAACCCAAATCACTGTGCGTGAGCCTTAAGTGTGGTACTGAAATTGTTAGGTATATTAGGAGTGGTTGGAGGCTCTTGTAATGCCCTCAGCCCACCTTATATATATATTCATATTCCTTTATTTTTCCTTCTAAAATAAATCTGAGATGATGATGACTCACCAAAATGACGAGGAGCATGCGCGAATCGCATGGCAGCACCGTAGTAATCCGCATATATAATTCTTGCATTTGGGTGCTTTCTCCTCAGCTCCACCATTGCCATTCTCAGAAACTCATTATGATACCTTGCAAATGCGTTCAGTTTCTTCAGACATCCATTCCGGCCATCATACTCCTCCTTCTCCGCCGTCGCGAACAGCGTAAGGTACGCCGTCGAGCACCCCACAGGCAAGTTCCCCGGCACCACTAGATTCACCGCTCCTCTCTCAATCAACCCCTGCACACAAGATGTTCGACATAATGCCGCAAACGAAAACAACTGACTGAAATTCAATCCGTTGCTTACTTCAATGGTCTCCGCAATAGCGCTCACGACTCTGGGTACTAATGAGGCAACCTCGGCTGCAGACTTGCCGGAGAAGAAGGCGTAATTGTAGTCATTACCCCCAATTTCGCCAACGAGGAAGAGGGATTTCTTGAAGTATTCGCTGCATTCTGTGAATCGGAGAAGATGGATCAGTTGGGGCTCTNCTAATGCCGCAAACAAAAACAACTGACTGAAATTCAATCCGTTTGCTTACTTCAATGGTTTCCGCAATAGCGCTCACGACTCTGGGAACTAATGAGGTAACCTCGGCTGCAGACTTGCCGGAGAAGAAGGCGTAATTGTAGTCGTTACCCCCAATTTCGCCGACGAGGAAGAGGGATTTCTTGAAGTATTCGCTGCATTCTGTGAATGGGGGAAGATGGATCAGTTGGGGCTCTGAAAGTTGGGGTTTTGCGTTTGTGGGAGTTATAAAAATCTCACCTTGGGTGGTTTTGCAAAGGGAAGGTTTTAGCTTGTCGAACCACTGCAGCTGAGTGGTGAGGGAGAAATTGGTCCAGATGTAGCGGCTGATGCCCATTTCGATGAGCGCCGCAGGGTTCATGGCCGTCGCACCGGCGACGGCAAAGTTCGCCCCTTGCCGGAAGTTTTGATTTGGAGCTAAGTATGGCTGGAGAAGAGGAAGACCTTGGGACTCAGCTGTATTGCAGTGTAAGCTAGCAGGTGAGTGTTTGAATTATTCAGCATTGTTCTCTACTTCCATGCTGAGTTGTGAAGTAGTTTACATATTTACATGAAAGTAAGATGAGTTTTTTTATGTTAGTGCATCAATACAATATTTCTAAACAAGAAAATGTTATGTCTGAACATGATGTCGCCGAATTCACGCCGTCTTCCACACATCCGATAGACATAATATTTTCTCTTTCAAGGCCTTAGGGGCTGTTTGGCAACCACTTTATGGTTGGATTTAAGCGAAATCTTACCAGTTTGCTCGCTTTAGATTTAAGGCGCAGCTCAGTAACATCTTCACTGATTTTTAAATCGTGACAAAAATCGCCAAACAGTTTCACTGTAAATAATAAATCCGAATTTACGGTATTTACTAAATCGCATACGTTGCCAGCACCTTAGTGCTAGACTAACAAAATGTTAGATATTTTGTTTTGGATAAAAGATTTGTAAATGAATGAATACAAACATAGTGTAATTAAAACCTGGAGATGTAGAAATATGTTGAAATGTTACCAATAAAGTCCACAACAAGACGGCCGTCGGAGCAACGGCCGGTGGGGTGGNGGCTGTAATGCAGTGTAAGCTAGCAGGTGAGTGTTTGAATTCTTCAGCATTGTTCTCTACTTCTATGCTGTGTTGTGAAGTAGTTTACATATTTACATGAAAGTAAGATGAGTTTTTTTTATGTTGGTGCATCAATACAATATTTCTAAACAAGAAAATGTTATGTCTGGACATGATGTCGCTGAATACAATCCACGCCGTCTTCCTCTTGTTTGTATTCTTTCAAAACAAGGCCTTAGGGGCTGTTTGGCAACGGATTTATGGTTGGATTTAGGCAGGATTTAAGCGAAATCTTACCAGTTTGCGTGCTTTAGATTTAAGGCGAAGCTCAGTAACATCTTCACTGATTTTTAAATCGTGACAAAAATCGCCAAACAGTTTCACTGAATTTACAGGATCTAATAAATCCGAATTGACGGTATTTACTAAATCTCATACGTTGCCAGCACCTTAGTGCTAGTCTAACAAAATGTTAGATATTTTGTTTTGGATAAAAGATTTGTAAATGAATGAATACAAACACAGTGTAATTAAAACCTGGAGATATAGAAATATGTTGAAATGTTACCAATAAAGTCCACAACAAGACGGCCGTCGGAGCAACGGCCGGTGGGGTGGTGGAAGTAGGTCATCCCGTAAGGGAGCTGACTGATGGAGGGGAAGGTGAGGGCTCCAGAGAGGAGAAAGTTGCCGGTGTCGGCGAGCGAGTCTCCAAAGCTGAAAATGGAGGTGAAGTTTTGTGGGGTGGTGTGGGAGAAATGGAAGAATGAGATGATGATGAAGAAGAAGAAGGAGAGGAGTGTGAGCTTCATGTTTGAGAAGGAGGAGATGAGGAGGAGAGGGAGGTTAGGGGTGAGACTGTTGGAGCTTGGAGAGTGGAGGTTCTTTATGTTAATGGTTAGGGTTTCTTTTTCATAGTGTAGAGTGCCATAGCTATAATTAAAAGTGGGGGGCATTTACATACATACCATAGAATTTTTATATATTTACATATCTAACACAACTTTCATCTTTATTTATATACCACTCAATTTATTGAAATCATGTCAAAAGTACTACTATCATACACCTTTTTTTGTGTAAGTTATAAGTGTAAATGTTAAGCTTTAGTTGGTAGATATGTAAATAGATGAGAATTTTGTGGCATGAATATGTAAATCTTCTATGTTAAAAGGGTTCACATGTGAAAGCTTTGGAGACCGTTGGCATAGTGGTGAAGGGAGATGTGCGCATGGTAAATTCACATTGCTTTGAGATTAGTTGTTATGTTGAACACAATCCAACGGCTCAAGTTTCATGTTGAGCACAATCCGACGGCTTCTAAGTTCTAACAATGATCCAATTTACAAAAATACCTTAAAATTATAAGTTAATAAGTTATTTAAATACAGATCCAACCTTGGATGCATTGTCCTACAAGGCATTATCATTTTTAAATAGAAATAAATACTGTTAACAAATTATGCCATATAGTTATCTTTGGGCAATTTAGTTGCATCCCCACCTAATTCCTATCCATTTACTCATCTACCACCATAATTTTGCTTTTTTTACTTTTAGTCCCCGCCCATATCTCTTATTTCACATCTTAAATACCACCATTCAAATTTTCAAAGATGAAATACATCAGTAATTGTGATGCCCAAGTATGGTAACTTATATGTAAAAATTGAAGTTTAGGTGTTGCAAAACCATTAATTGAGCCGTATGTACGTAAATCTTCCTTATATTTCTACTGATGAGAACTTACACACCAATCCATCAATAGTACATGCGGACAAAGAAGATGCAGATAGGCGTGAATTTGATAGTATTTACCATAATATCATCACAATATCACCAATCTATCAATATCACCACTATACCACCATGAATATTGATACCGCACCTTTGCATGTAATATATATTTATATTTGAAAGTATTATTTATGAGGGTCAAGAAACCTGATATGTTTATGGCTTGGCATTCATATCTCATAGTAATGACAACGGTCTGCAGCAGGACATTAATATGGCGAGAGGAAGCTTTTTTTCGTTGAGAAGGAAATTAATTGATGGAGTGTGTGGAAGCGGTGGACAAGTTTCAAGGCCTTGAATCTCGTGGACATCTTGTAAAGTAAGTAAGTGCACGTAATTTCAATTTCCTGTCATATTAAAGGAGACCATCCTCCCCTACTTAACCCTCTGCAAACATATTTATGATCATCATGTGATATGTTGGTACCTTCAGGATGTTTGCAGTAGTTTTGATGCCATACTTTCATCTTCTGTTTTGTAATTTACGGATCTCATTTGGAGTTGAGTTGAGATCGATTTGAAATGGGTAGAATAGATTTAGGGTTTGTTTGGGCAGCTACAGTTTATTAAAAAACTGTTGTGAAACTGCTGAAAACTAATATGATGTTCAAAAAGTTATGGTGACAATTATTATTATTATTATTATTTTTTTTTGAAATCGTCTGACCGTAGCTAGAAAGCTGCCACCACACCTAGTTAGGACCGGTGAGAAAATGTAGATTTCAGAAACAACTTTTTGAAAAACTATCAAAATATAGTTTATCCAAACAAACAAAACTGCGGTGTGGTGTCGCCCCGCCGCTTCAAACGGACAAATGCGGCTCGAAATAGGGTCGTGATCCATTACATTCAATTTCTAGGATTCGGCTCAACATTGAATGGAGCTCGAAATCAAAATGAGCTGGCTCAAATTGAGTTATTGGGATTCATTTTAGCTTGGAATCGGCTCCATCCAGCTCAAAATTGAAAGTAATTGGCTCAAATTCAGTTATTTAGATTCATTCCAGTTTGAAATTGGCTCGTGACTCATTATATTCAGTTTTACATAGGCATTGTATATGTAATTTTTATAAACAAAAAAATTTTGTCAGCCGGTATCAAGCTAGTTTGAGTCGATCCATATATGACTCAAAATCAGCTCGAAAAATATTCAATCCAAAGTTTCGGCTCACAGCTTCGCTCGTTTATGTCGACCTGATCTCAATCCGAGCCAAAATTCAAAAACAATTTTCGAAGGATTAATGATCTTCGAGCTAAATTCACTGCCCTATTTACATAATTTTTTTTGTCATCTTGCAAGGTGTCTTTTTTCAGTAGTTTTGGAAGGAGAAGACATCCCTTTTTAGGGAGATTTATATATGATATTCAAATCTTATGTNGCCACTTACTCTCGTCAGACTCCTGGTTCAAATCTTCTTTGTCATAGTTGGCCTTAAGGAGGGGGTGCTCGAATTATTAGACACATTATGGGTGACTGGAGACTCGAATAATAACTTTGAGAAATATATATACATATTTATATTCGTGTTGCCTACCCCCGTCTGTTGGTTGACATCAATGATGTAAAACCCAAATCACTCTCTGGCGCGTGAGCCTTATGTGTGGTACTAGAATTGTTAGGTACGTTAGGAGTGATTGGAGGCTTTTGTAATAGCCTCAGCCCACCTTTAATATATATATATATATATATATATATATATATATATATATATATATATATATATATATATATATNTATATAGATGTATATGTATCTCTATACATGTATCTCTATCTGTATATAGATGTATATGTATACATATACACATGTATATGTATATAGATGTATGTACATACATACATACACATGTATCTGTATATAGATGTATATTCATACATACAGATAGGGTGTATGTAAATCTCCCTAGAGTTTTCCCATATGTTTAAATATTCTCTTAAAAACACTCTTATCTTGTGAATTAGATCTGTCCCATTATTTATTTATTTATTTTTTTTAATTTTTATTCATGATTCAGACAAAATGAGTCAAAATTGTATTAAAAAAAATGTAAAAGTCTTGACTGAACTTTTCCTACGGATACGATAACGCTAATAAAATAGCTCCAAATCCTTTTATATCTCCATTTCTCCTTTTTTTAAGAACTCCGCTGCAATTCAATTTAATTGCAGTTTTCACCCATTGGAGTTGTGTATTTAGATCAAGATGTGAGGAATTCTTCCAAAGCTATCCCTCGAAGGCAGAACATCAAAATATAGTTCAAAAGAATTCAAATCTATCTAGGAAACCTGCCTGAGGAATAGAGCACTGAGGGCAAGAGAGAAATAGAGCAATAGTTCGAAGAAGAGTAAATTTGAGCACACCTATCTCTAGAATAAGTCCCCTATCCCTAGAATAAGTAGGTATGATGGAGAGTATTTTATTCCATACACTAGGATCCTCCACATATCGATATGATCGCTCGGCCATCCTTAGGTAGAGTAGCCCCTAAAGTTTTCATGGCGAGACCGAGCGACTATTCACCGAGAGTCTTCATCATCGGCCCCTAAAGTTGAAGGGCCCATTCTTTCTTTCAGATCTACTCGAGCTCAAGAGTGACCGGCCAGAGTGAAATTTAATCAGTTGAATTCTTTTCGGGAGTAATTCTTCCCTCACATCATCTTTACCTTATACCCAGTGAATTATCTTCATGATTAGTGTTGGCACTTTTTTCGTGGACAACTAAAATTATAAAATGTTCATTACTCAACCAATGGGGATATGGGAGAATATGCTTAGCAAGTTAAATTACTCCAAGGGGTGTTACAAGAACCATTTTAATGAGATTCCGATAACATAAAAATAAAAATTGAAACTTTCAAAACCACAATAATTTCATCGATTTCTCCATTAAAAAAAAAAAGACTGCAAATTCATTGAAAAACAGCAAAGTCAACTCATAAGCATGCGTTCCCACACACACATCACCATAACTAAACTCCACCAAACTCCTTCAAACTAATAAAAGCATTCAAAATTAAGCAAAAACAAAATCAAATTTCACTTTTTTTAATTTTTTTTTGTATTTTCTCTTCAGCACTTCTCCTTCTCTTCTCCGGTCAATCTGTGTTCAAACTACCTTCTCCTTCTCCTTCTCCCCTTCACTCAGCTCTGCAACCTTCTCCTGCACCACGAAACACCTGAATCACTCCATTATACACATCGTATCAGAGCTTATTTGTTGGAAAGTTTTGAGATACCTTAGCTTCTCCGACCTCCTCTGTTCTTCCCTCTCCTCCCAAAGGCGTCTCCTTTACCTCCCCTGTGCTACCCTTCACATAATCCATGGCAGACTGTCCTGTACTGACAGTCACCTCCTTCGCCTTCACCGCGGCCTGCTTGGACACCTCCGCCGCCTTCTGAGCGGCGGCGATGGCCGCATCCTTTGCGATTTCATACCCCTGCAAGCCCTTCTCCACAGCGTAGTCCGCCGCCTGATATCCTTTTCCGGCGATGTAAGTAGTTCCTGCTCCGACGCCATGAACCACGGTATCTTTGGTATGTTGGTAGGCTGCTGAGCCGGATTCCTTTGCTTTTGCGTAGCGTTCTTCAGCGGCGTTGATGGAGTCGATGGAATTCTGTTGTGCCTGGGCTCTGTATGGCACTGTGCCTTGAGGATCTATGGTGGCGGTGGTGGTGGTGGTGATGGGGGTTTCATGGCTTTGGGGCTGTTTATCTTCTTCTTCGCTGGGGATGTTGTTGAAGGTTCTTTCTTGTTGGGAGGCCATGGAGGTTGTTGGTGGAAGAGAAATGGAGGTGTGGTTTGAATGCAGGGTGATGTGAAGTTGAGATTTTTATGGAGGGGGGAGGAATGTAGGGGATTGACAAATGGGATGCAGGGGGGAGGAGGAAGATGACACGTGGGAGGATTGAGTCTACACGTGTTAAGCTGAGGGGAGAAGGAGTGACTACAATGCCAGATGTTAGAAAGATGAGAAATTGCCAGAAAAATGACAATAAAAAGGAGATTTTAACATGAAAAATATTTTTTTTTTGAACAAAAAAAGAGGTTTTGACATGAAAAAGATGAGCCTTCTCCGGCGAAATCTTATTAAAATGGTGCTCTCACACATCAAAAACACACATCAAAATTTTTTTTGTNTAGGGGAGAAGGAGTGACAACAATGCCAGATGTTAGAAAGATGAGAAAAGGAGGTTTTGACATGAAAAAGATAAGCCTTCTCCGGCGAAATCTTATTAAAATGGTGCTCTCACACATCAAAAACACACATCAAAATTTTTTTTGTGCGGACTTCTGATATGGCTCTACGTGTGATCGAAGTTATTTTTGAGTTATTTTCAGATTATTTCTAGGTTATTTTCAATAATATTGAAATAACTCAAAAATAATTAAAAAATAAAGACCTCGGGTTATTTCTGGGTTATTTCAGAATTAATGAAAATAACCCAAAAATAACCTGAAAATAACTCCAATTGATTAAGTTCTGCTCGGGNCTGAAATAACTCAGAAATAATTAAAAAATAAAGACCTCGGGTTATTTCTGGATTATTTCAGAATTAATGAAAATAACCCAAAAATAACCTGAAAATAACTCCAATTGATTAAGTTCTGCTCGGGCCAATCGCTCTCGTGCTCGATTAGACCTGAAAGAAGGAATTGACCATTCAATTTTAGGACGAATGATGAAGACTCTCGGTCAATAGTCACCCAGCCTCATCTACTTAACGACAACCAAGAGACCATATCCATGGACCCCAAGAGGATCCTCTTGTATGGAAAAAAATACTCTCGCCATTCCTACTTATTCTAAGGATACAATGTTTAATTGTATAAGAACTCATTCCTTCAAATAGAAGTTTCATTTCATGAATAAATGCTACGTAAATTGATTCTTCCTGGTACTATTGCTCTCCCTCTCTCTCTCTCTCTCATCCCCAACGATCTATTCCTTAGTAAGGTCTCTCAAATAGATTCAAATTCAATTAGATTGGGTGAAAATTCAGATATATATATACACAAATTAGAGCTTACAAAATAGATTTGACGAGTCAAGACAGACAAAAAATTACAGTTAAAAGTAAACTTTGGACTAATTTATTTAATGATGATGAATTTTACAAAATTATCCAATTTCTCACATTTAGATCTAATTGCATAACTCCAATGGGTGAAAACTGCAATTAAATTGAATTTCTGTGGAGTTCTTAAAAAAGACAATGGAGATATAGAAGGATTTTAAGCTATTTTATCAGCGTTATCTTATCCGTGAGAAAAGTTCAGTCAGACTTTCACATTTTTAATACAATTTTGACTCATTTTGTTTGAATCATCATCAAAATATTAAAAATAAAAAAAAATCTAATTTACAAGGTATGATTGTTTCAAGAGAATATTTAAACATATGGCAAAACTTTAGGGAGATTTACATACACATCACATAATTCTTATGTATTTATAGATATAACACTCAAAATCTTATATTTACACGTAACATATTGGCATCATAAATCTATATATATATATAAGAAGATGGTCATTGGGCTAATTTTGTTGTCATGTTAAATGTTGGACTGATTAGCATTTAAATATGAATATTATGGTGCTAATATGTATATATATACATTTGCATCATACACTCTCATCAATCTACCAACATCTTACAAGTTTCAACCACATTCTACCATTCACCTTAGCCTCAATAATCATTCTATGAGTAGCATTAAAGAGAGAGGGTAGTTAACTAGAATGTTGAGATGCCCTTGCATAGATAAGCCACCATTGATGAGAGAGTTGAGTGAGGGAGGATTGAGAGAATTAAATGTTAACATTATAAAAATAATATTTTATAGAACAAATTAAGCCTCTTTTAATGAAGGCACATATGATTAGACATCTACATAAAATATACTCATATTGAGTTAAGAAAAAAAAATTATTTAACTTTCACCCTTCACAAACGCAAAAACACCATTACCTTTCGATCTATATAAATGTTGAATCCAAATCGGAGACGGACTTAAGGAATAGACAACAATAGAGCAGAAAAGAGCAAAGAGAGCATGGTAATGAACAGTTAAATTTTGTAAACATTATTCATGAAATGAACCCTCTATTTGAAAGGGTTTGACCAGTTACACTTTATAGCCCTAATAAAGTAGGGTCAGTAAGGTTTATTTTGGGTAATATATAATTGTTGACCTCATTTTTTGTTGAGGTATGTTTCCTTCTCTAGAGCCTAAAATATAGGCACAAGACTTTTGTGTTGACCCTCCAAGAGGACTAGTGTCCGGACCCACACCAATTAGAAAATTCAAGCCGCCTCTTAACACTTTGTAGTCTCATATGTGTGGTTTCAAATCCTCATCGTTTAGTTGAGTCGATCGAAACCAACATATGAAAACTCAGGTTGAGTTCCTATCGAGATTGAGGATGCCCTAAGAAGACCCTTTAAACTTAGGAACTTTCAATCTTTGACACACCATAATTCGCATAATACATATAAACACCACATTTACATACATCACACACAATTTACACAACACACACAAACACCACAATTCATAGACAATTCACTAACCAATGTCAAAATCTAATTTAAAATAAAATGAAAGTCATCGCGACATAAAATTGAGACCATTAGACACAGGTCGAGCGACTCGTTGCTGAGATAGTTCTGCTAGAGCTTGGTCGTCTCTCAGGCGAGAACTACTCGCTATTTCGTTTGTTGGACGACTCCAATTGGATCGACGAATATTATTCGCCGCAACACACATGATCAGATTTCAATTGGTCTGGTTGTCGACAAATTTGTCCAAACGAACCCGGATGACGAAACAGACAATGCGAGCGTGTCTGGAGTATCAATTTCACCTAGAGAAGACACGAATATTGCTTTAGCTTCGCGTGCGGACCAGTGACGCACGAATCAGAGCGTTAAATTTTAACATGATGTAATAATAATATTAAAAAAAAAGAAACAATACCAAACTCATGCATGCCTTACTCCCAATCCCAAGCCCTAACCCCCCACTCGAGCCCTTCCTTCGCACACTGTTCTGGTTTACCCGAAGCTTCTCTTTCACGTGAGATAAAGTTGACCTTCTAGTCTCAGCCTGACACCCTCTGCCCAAGAACCTCCTTCCCGAAGCCAGCGCCTGGCTTTATCCTCCTTTTCTTTGGCAAGTTGACCCCTGCCGGCTTATCTCCCCGAAACATTGGCCTGGAAAGTTTGGCTTTAAAATGAAGAAAAGAAAGAAAGAAATCAAAATCTTCAATATTCATGCATTTACATGTCTAACACCTTAATTTCAGTTCTCTATTTGTATATGTGCAAGCTTATATTGAAGTTCTTGCCCAACTTGTTCATGAATTTTTTCCCATTCTAAAAATCTCTTCACGAAATTGCTTTTAATCACAGGAAGGTTTTAATTTCAGAACTGAAGTAATCTATAGCTTTATTTATGAAAAAAGCATGTTTCACTATGATTTTTATGTGAAATATGTCTAAAATAATCATAGCTTTAAAATGCTACAATGTTTGGAGTCTTTATGGCTTATTGGTTCTTGTTGCATTACATTAAAGAGCCCTTGTAATTTGTTGTAGTTAACTTTCGGTTGCATGGAACATATGAATTTAACTAGTTAATGGGTTTATTCGATCATTCTCTTTGTATGCATGCAGATACTAACTAACTATATACGTTGCTTAACTGTGCTGAGCGCCGTGACTCTTTAATTGACAACTACGTCTAGGGTCACGATTTCAAACCCGCCTAAGTGCATCTGTCGTGCAATGCGGGATCGAGTGATTAGACACATTATGTTAGTTAGAAGCTCGTAACATAGGGTCTGTTTGAGGCAGCTGCAGCTTATTGAATAATCTGTTGATAAGCAAGATGCGGTGGGTATTAGAATTTTTAATTTGTTTTTGGAAAAGTCATACTGCTGTCAGAAAGCTGTCACCGCACCTAGATAGATGTGATGTGAAAACGTTGTTTTCGACGTTTTGAAAATATATAAGTTGCCAAAACACATTTTACCCAAACATGACAAGTGCGTTTTCAAAACGCCGCCGCACCAAATAAGCTGCCCCAAACGGACCCATAACCTCTAACAAATCTTTTTAATAAATATATATATGCCTAGCTTAACTAACCCTATGATGATGAGAATGATAAAGATAAAAAAAAAGAGATATCTTTAATCTATCAATCTGGTTATTCCTCAATCTTTTATTCTCATCCTAGTTAAACATCTAATTACAAAAATAAATTTTCAAATATATAAAATATTAAAATAATAATATATAAAAGTTATTGAAAATTAGCTTAACCATAACAAAATGACCTTTTAATTGAGACTAGACCACTTCTTTAATTACCAAAAAAATTAATATGTTCACCAATATATATATAGAAGAACAAACAAGCCATTGCTAGGCCCATTCATTTATTTGCTAAAGCCTCAAATTTTGCACCCAAGACATGTTCAACAACCCAACTAAATGAGTCTTCCATACATGAGCATTCATTAAACATGCTATTTTGCTTACATCTCTATTTAAAAAAAATATCCAAAAAAAAAATAAAAATTAATTTCTCATATCTTTTTCTTCTCCAACATTTAAAAAATAAAATATTCCATTTTTTTAATTTCTATAATCCTTTTCATTATGTATTAATCACTCATTATTTTACGATAAACTCCATTGCTAAATTAAATTATTTTAACATCATTTTTTTATATTTATACCATCTAAATTCTAATGTATTGATGTATTTAACAACTAAACTTTATCTTTTTTTTACATTTATGCCCAAATCTTTCATATCTTATAAAAAATATCACAATTTAAGTCTTAGGGTCTGTTTAGGGCAGCTACAGCTTATTGAATAATCAGCTGGTAAGCTGATAAAAAAAATAATATGTTGATAAGTTAGGTGTGGTGACTATTACAAATTTTAATTTTTTTTTGAAAAGCCAGACAACTGCAAGAAAGCTGCCAACGCGTTTAATAGGGGCGGTGTGAAAACGCTGCTTTCAGCGTTTTCGAAACGCATAAGCTGTCAAAATGCAGTTTATCCAAACATGTCAGGTTTGCTTTTAAAACGTCATCGCACCAAATAAGCTGCCCCAAACAGACCCTTAAAGAAAGTCATATGCATAGTTTCCTGAAAAAATGAAATACATATTCTCATGCATAGGCAAGATGCCATATATGTAAAAATTGAATTTTAAATGTTAGACGTGTAAATACATAGATTTCAAGTGCCGTTTATGTAAATCTCTCAACATCCAACACAGATACTTATAAAGACATAGAAACATTCTATCAAAAAAACTAAATTAAAATTTATTTAATCATATAATGTCACCAAACCCAAAACTAATTAAATAGCGATAATATTTAATTAATGATAATAAATTAGGTCATGAGGGGTAGATCTGTAAAAGAGCCCTCCAACACACCAGTGGCAATATGGTGATAAGCAGCTTCGGTGAGGTGAATGCCGTCCCAACTCACGTAGTTTGAGGGGTCGTTGCATGCATGGGAGCCCGGATGGCCACAGCGAGCCGTCACGTTGAAGTTGTATGGGCCCCCACCCCCACAACATGTTTGTAGGGCACCCATCCCAAAACCTGAAATTTCATCGAATTATATTTATTTCTATCTTTTTGCATCAATATTCGTGCATTCATGATTTGTAATTATAGGAATACAGCATTTGGAGAAAAGAATATGTTTGTGTGTGTGTGGTTGTGGGCACACACGCCACTTATTCTGGTCAAATTTCTCAGGTTGGGGGTTCAAATTTTGTTTGTCATAGCTGACTTTAAGGAGGGAGTGCACGAATTATTAGACACATTATGGGAGACTGGATGCTCGAATAATAACTTTGAGAAATACATATATCTATATATATATATATATATNCATGTTCGACATAATGCCGCAAAGAAAAAAACAACTGACTGAAATTCAATCCGTTTGCTTACTTCAATGGTCTCCGCAATAGCGCTCACGACTCTGGGAACTAATGAGGCAACCTCGGCTGCAGACTTGCCGGAGAAGAAGGCGTAATTGTAGTCATTACCCCCAATTTCGCCGACGAGGAAGAGGGATTTCTTGAAGTATTCGCTGCATTCTGTGAATCGGAGAAGATGGATCAGTTGGGGCTCTGAAAGTTGGGGTTTTGCGTTTGTGGGAGTTATAAAAATCTCACCTTGGGTGGTTTTGCAAAGGGAAGGTTTTAGCTTGTCGAACCACTGGAGTTGGGTGGTGAGGGAGAAATTGGTCCAGATGTAGCGGCTGATGCCCATTTCGATGAGCGCCGCAGGGTTCATGGCCGTCGCACCGGCGACGGCGAAGTTCGCCCCTTGCCGGAAGTTTTGATTTGGAGCTAAGTATGGCTGGAGAAGAGGAAGACCTTGGGACTCAGCTGTATTGCAGTGTAAGCTAGCAGGTGAGTGTTTGAATTATTCAGCATTGTTCTCTACTTCTATGCTGAGTTGTGAAGTAGTTTACATATTTACATGAAAGTAAGATGAGTTTTTTTTATGTTGGTGCATCGATACAATATTTCTAAACAAGAAAATGTTATGTCTGAACATGAAGTCGCCGAATCCACGTCGTCTTCCACGAAAAAATATTATCTCAGGAGTACTGATGTATCAGTACTCCAATAGCTGTCACATATGTAATGATCCCACCATAATGCCACGTGGCACATCCTTATTGGAGTGCTGATATATTTTTTCTTCTTCCACACATCCGGTAGACATAATATTTTTTCTTTCAAAAAAAGACCTTAGGGGCTGTTTGGCAACCAATTTATGGTTGGATTTAAGCGAAATCTTACCAGTTTTCTCTCTTTTAGATTTAAGGCACAGCTCAGTAACATCTTCACTGATTTTTAAATCGTGACAAAAATGGCCAAACAGTTTCACTGAATTTACAGGATCTAGTAAATCCAAATTTACGGGATTTACTAAATCTCATACGTTGCCAGCACCTTAGTCTAACAAAATGCTAGATATTTTGCTTTGGATAAAAGATTTGTAAATGAATGAATACAAACACAGTGTAATTAAAACCTGGAGATATAGAAATATGTTGAAATGTTACCAATAAAGTCCACAACAAGACGGCCGTCGGAGCAACGGCCGGTGGGGTGGTGGAAGTAGGTCATCCCGTAAGGGAGCTGACTGATGGAGGGGAAGGTGAGGGCGCCGGAGAGGAGAAAGTTGCCGGTGTCGGCGAGCGAGTCTCCGAAGCTGAAAATGGAGGTGAAGTTTTGTGGGGTGGTGTGGGATAAATGGAAGAATGAGATGATGATGAAGAAGAAGGAGAGGAGTGTGAGCTTCATGGTTGAGAAGGAGGAGATGAGGAGGAGAGGGAGGTTAGGGGTGAGAGAGTTGGAGCTTGGAGAGTGGAGGTTGTTTATGTTAATGGTTAGGGTTTCTTTTCATAGTGTAGAGTGCCATAGCTATAATTAAAAGCAGGGGACATTTACATACATACCATAGAATTTTTATGTATTTACATATCTAAGACAACTTTCATCTTTATGTATATACCACTCAATTTATTGAAATCATGTCAAAAGTACTACTATCATAGACCTTTTTTTGTATAAGTTATAAATGTAAATGTTAAGCTTTAGTTTGGTAGATATGTAAATAGATGAGAATTTTGTGGCATGTATATGTAAATCTTCCATGTTAAAAGATGTGAAAGCTTTGGAGACCGTTGGCATAGTGGTGAAGGGAGATGTGCGCATGGTAAATTTACATTGCTTTGAGATTAGTTGTTATGTTGAACACAATCCAACGGCTCAAGTTTCATGTTGAGCACAATCCGACGGCTTCTAAGTTCTAACAATGATCCAATTTACAAAAATACCTTAATATTATAAGTTAATAAGTTATTTAAATACAGATCCAACCTTGGATGCCTTGTCCTACAAGACATTATCATTTTTAAATAGAAATAAATACTGTTAATAAATTATGCCATTTAGTTATCTTTGGGCAATTTAGTTGCATCCCCACCTAATTCCTATCCATTTACTCATCTACCACCATAATTTTGCTTTTTTTACTTTTAGTCCCCGCCCATATCTCTTATTTCATACCGCCATTCAAATTTTCAAAGATGAAATACAAATTTTTATGCCCAAGTATGGTAACTTATATGTAAAAATTGAAGTTTAGGTGTTGCAAAACCATTAATTGAGCCGTATGTATGTAAATCTTCCTTATATTTCTACTGATGAGAACTTACACACCAATCCATCAATATTGCATGCCGACAAAGAAGATGCAGATAGATGTGGATTTGATAGTATTTATCATAATATCATCACAATATCACCAATCTGTCAATATCATCACAATACCATGAATACAATACCATGAATATTGATACCGCACCTTCGCATGTAATATGTATTTATATTTGAAAGTATTATTTATGAGGGTCAAGAAACCTGATATGTTTATAGCTTGGCATTCATATCTCACAGTAATGACAACGGTCTGCAGGAGGACATTAATATGGGAAGAGGAAGCTTTTTTTCGTTGAGAAGGAAATTAATTGATGGAGTGTGTGGAAGCGGTGGACAAGTTTCAAGGCCTTGAATCTCGTGGACATCTTGTAAAGTAAAAGTAAGTGCACGTAATTTCAATTTCCTGTCATATTAAAGAAGACCATCCTCCCCTACTTAACCCTCTGCAAACATATTTATGATCATCATGTGACATGTTGGTACCTTCAGGATGTTTGCAGTAGTTTTGATGCCATACTTTCATCTTCTGCTTTGTAATTTAAGGATGGTGCGGTTAATGATCTGATTTTGAGTTGAGTTGGGATCAATTTGAAATTGGGTTGAATAGATTTAGGATCTGCTTGGGGCAGCTACAGTTTATTAAAAAACAATTGTGAAGCTGTTGAAAATAATTTGGTGTTCAAACGGTTGGGGTGACAATTATAATTTTTTTTTGAAAAAGTCAGTTCTCAGCTAGAAAACTGCCACCGCACTTGCCCAGGACCGGTGGGAAAATGGNGAAGTAAGTGCACATAATTTCAATTTCCTGTCATATTAAAGAAGACCATCCTCCTCTGCAAACATATTTATGATCATCATGTGATATGTTGGTACCTTCAGGATGTTTGCAGTAGTTTTGATGCCATGCTTTCATCTTCTGTTTTGTAATTTAAGGATGGGGCGGTTAATGTTCTGATTTTGAGTTGAGTTGGGAACAATTTGAAATTGGGTTGAACAGATTTAGGGTCTGGTTGGGCAGCTACAGTTTATTAAAAAGGTGAAGCTGTTGAAAATAATTTGGTGTTCAAATGGTTGGGGTGACAATTATAATTTTTTTTTGGAAAAAGACAGATTGCAGCTAGAAAACTGCCACCGCACCTGCCCAGGACCGGTGAGAAAATGCAGATTTTAGAGACAGTTTTTTGAAAAGTTGTCAAAATATACTTTACCCAAACAGACAAAACTGTGGTGTTGTGTCGCCCCGCCGCATCAAACGGACAAATGCGGCTCGAAATAGGGTCGTGACCCATTATATTCAATTTCTAGGATCCGGCTCAAAATTGAATCGGGCTCGAAATCAAAATGAGCTAGCTCAAATTGAGTTATTTGGATTCATTTTAGCTTGTAATCGGCTCCATCCAGCTCAAAATTTAAAGTAATTGGCCCAAATTAAGTTATTGGGATTCAGTCCAGTTTGAAATTGGCTCGTGACTCATTATATTCAGTTTTACATAGGCATTATACGTAATTTTTATAAACAAAAAAATTTTGTGAGCCGGTCTCAAGCCAGTTTGAGTCGATCCATATATGACTCGAAATCAGCTCGAAAAATATTCAATCCAAAGTTTCGGCTCACAGCTCTGCTCGTTTATGTCGATCCGATCTCAATCCGAGCCAAAATTCAAATCAATTTTCGAGCGATTAATGATCTTCGAGCTAAATTCACTGCCCTATTTACAAAAATTTTTTTGTCATCTAGCAAGGTGTCTTTTTCAGTAGTTTTGGAAGGAGACGACATCCCTTTTTAGGGAGATTTATATATGATATTCAAATCTTATGTATTTAGGCATCTGACATCAGAATTTTGATGTATATTTATATAGCATTTTTAGTATCATTAATACATCAATATATATATATANTTATAAGTACTCAAGTTTAAATGTTAAATATGTAAATCGAGTAAAGTAGTGGTCTGGCCCCACCGCATATAAAATGTCAGATTTGTCCCTGCATTTTTTTAGTATATGCTGAAATAATTCATTGAAAGAATTATTTAAGCTCCTATTAAAAATATCTATATAGAATTAAATTGATATTTTTATAAATTTTGGGATTAAAATGACTAATTGTAAAAAGTGAAGGGACAATATCGACATTTTTCTTTATGTAACTATATTATAAGTATGCGGCCTATATGTATGTGAATTCCACAAAGCATTTGCATGCATACCACACACAATTTATACATTTACATTTCTTGCGCCTCAACTTTACTCTCTATATTTATGCTGCCCAAATGTTTTATATCATATAAAAATACCACTTTAAATTTTATAAAGGGAAATACACCTTTTCATGTATGAGGAATGTCGAAGTTTAGTTGTACATAAAATAATATAACAACACAAATCTTGAGGAAATTCGACGGGTCTCAGAGTATTGCATCGTGATAGTCAAAAGACAGAAACACCAAACGACATTTCTTTCGGTTGGAACTCTGGGCCGACTGAACGGAAACTTAGCTGAACAAAAGAATTTATGGTACCTAATATGGAGGATAATCATTTGTAACTGGCGCCCTCAACTGATTTTGAGATCCTTCACAAAGATTGCTGAATGAGACCCAATTAAATATATTTCTAATCCTCTGGAGTGCCCATTGTCCAAAAGAGAACTATCTATCAGATTATGGTAATGCACTCTTTGTCTGACGGTTCATGCTCACCCTAACGACAATATGGCCTCTACTGAGGATTCTTTCGAGAATGCCAATCGAAAACCTTCTAGCCGACTGAAGACCTTACAGCCTTTCGAAGACTTCACAGCCGACCGAGCAGTTGACAGATGACCGAATGACAATACCAGCAGGTCATTAAATGCTCATCTTCAAGCAATCATNGTTGAGAGGGAGGAGATGAGGAGGAGAGGGAGGTTAGGGGTGAGAGTGTTGGAGCTTGGAGAGTGGAGGTTGTTTATGTTAATGGTTAGGGTTTCTTTTCATAGTGTAGAGTGCCATAGCTATAATTAAAAGTAGGGGGCATTTACATACATACCATAGAATTTTTATATATTTACATATCTATCACAACTTTCATCTTTATGTATATACCACTCAATTTATTGAAATCATGTCAAAAGTACTACTATCATAGACCTTTTTTTGTATAAGTTATAAATGTAAATGTTAAGCTTTAGTTTGGTAGATATGTAAATAGATGACAATTTTGTGGCATGTATATGTAAATATTCCATGTTAAAAGGGTTCACATGTGAAAGCTTTGGAGACCTTTGGCATAGTGGTGAAGGGAGAAGTGCGCATGGTAAATTTACATTGCTTTGAGATTAGTTGTTATGTTGAACACAATCCAACGGCTCAAGTTTCATGTTGAGCACAATCCGACGGCTTCTAAGTTCTAACAATGATCCAATTTACAAAAATACCTTAAAATTATAAGTTAATAAGTTATTTAAATACAGATCCAACCTTGGATGCATTATCCTACAAGACATTATCATTTTTAAATAGAAATAAATACTGTTAATAAATTATGCCATTTAGTTATCTTTGGGCAATTTAGTTGCATCCCCACCTAATTCCTATCCATTTACTCATCTACCACCATAATTTTGCTTTTTTTACTTTTAGTCCCCGCCCATATCTCTTATTTCACATCTTAAATACAGCCTTTCAAATTTTCAAAGATGAAATACAAATTTTTATGCCCAAGTATGGTAACTTATATGTAAAAATTGAAGTTTAGGTGTTGCAAAACCATTAATTGACCCGTACGTATGTAAATCTTCCTTATATTTCTACTGATGATGTTGTGAGATATGTACTTCCTGGCATAGAAATGAAACGCAAAGAACACAAACAAACACAGATCGTTTACGTGGTTCGATCCAACTGGATCTACGTCCAACAACACAAGCAAACACAGATCATTTACGTGGTTCGATCCAACTGGATCTACGTCCACGGGAGGGAATCAAATCAATATATCATAATACAAAAGAAATAGAGAATACATAGCTTATACATAGAGACGAGCCCTCATCTTCTTTCTGTGGCCAAAGAATACATAGCTTATACATAGAGATGAGCTCTCATCTTCTTTTTATGGCCTCCCTCTCAAGCGACACATTGATACAAGGCCTCGAGTTGTTCTCTTTCTCTCTAGCTCTCTAGCTATTCTCTCCTCCTTTGTGATAGCTTAAGATCTCTTCCCTTGCTCTCCTAAGCCTCACACCCTCTCTATTTATAAAAGCAAGAGAGTGGTAAGTGGGAGGTAGGTGAGCGGTAGGTGAATGGTAGGTGAGCGGTAGGTGAGATGTGGTAGGTGAGCGGTAGGTGAGATGTGGTAGGTGAGCGGTACCACATGATAAAAGTGTCCTTTTACCTTAGTTCAATAATTGGGGGTCAAAATAACAGATGAGAACTTACACACTAATCCATCAATATTACTTGCGGACAAAGAAGATGCATATAGGTGTGGATTTGATAGTATTTACCATAATATCATCATAATATCACCAATCTGTCAATATCATCACAGTACCATGAATACAATACCATGAATATTGATACCGCAACTTCGCATGTAATATGTATTTATATTTGAAAGTATTATTTATGAGGGTCAAGAAACCTGATATGTTTATAGCTTGGCATTCATATCTCACAGTAATGACAACGGTCTGCAGGAGGACATTAATATGGGAAGAGGAAGCTTTTTTTCGTTGAGAAGGAAATTAATTGATGGAGTGTGTGGAAGCGGTGGACAAGTTTCAAGGCCTTGAATCTCGTGGACATCTTGTAAAGTA
>JXCR01004932.1:316322-341832 GCA_002079205.1 Phalaenopsis hybrid cultivar
GCAATAACACATGAATAACACACAATAACACATGAATAACACGGGGGGGAATATTCCCCGTGGTTACTGCGCCGTTTTTTTTTTCTGCGTCGCGCGGGATACGTGGCGTGATTTTATTGTGTGCGCACCTTCCTCTACGTGCGTAGTACTGATGTAATATTTTTTCATGATAATGTGTATGAGTCGCGCGGGATATCGTGGCGTGATTTCATTGGGTACGCACGTTCCTCTCCGTGCGTAGTACTGATGTAATATTTTTTCGGAAATCGTGGCACGAATCTGCGATGCAGGACCTCTTGGCCTGATCCACGGTAGATTGCATTATGTGGTTTCGTTATATTTTCTTCCTAATACACGTCTGTCTAGGGCTTCAATGTTGTTGCTTTTGGTGTTTCTGCACGGCCTGTGGTTCGTTTCTCTGGGTTGATCTTTGTTTTTCTCACTCACTACAGATGAAGTGCTTGAAACCTATATTCTCTCTCTCTCTCTCTCTAAGGGAGAGCATACTATTCTTTCTATAGCTAGAAGTTGGTTTCATGCCGGCTGACTCATAACTATTATTTAGATGTTAGATATGTGAATAGATCATAAGTATGTGTTTAGATGTTAGATGTGTGAATACATCATAATTATGTGTCATGACAAAAAAAATTTGTGGTGTAGCTTTCAATATTCTCTTACAATGTCAAGCATAAATTTATTTTTTTGGTGTTAGATATGTCAACACATTAAAGTTGTGGTTATGTTCGAAAATTTAGATATTGCGGCTATTTTAGAATTTTCGCAATTCATTTCTGATTCTTTTGTTTTTTTTTTTTTTTTTTTTTTTTTTGTATCAATTCTGAAATGATTGACTTACAAATAACATGTGTGTATAAGGGCGGTATAATTTTTTTTTTCAGAAACAACTGTAGTGCAACGAATGCGCAGTTGAACTAGTCAAGCAGACACAGTCTCACGAAGAGCAGCTTTCTCACAGCAACTTCTATATCCAATGCATAGCTGCTTCTTTAAATAATTGCAACTGCCCCAAACAAAACATTAATATCATATCCAACATGGCGCATTTAATTTTGTTTATTGTATTACCAGAAATAATGAAATTAAAAGTATATCATTTAATTCCTTAGAATTAATACTTTAGTGTGCTAATCCTCTAGTTCATTGATATAAAACGTTCTCATGTTGTAAGTGTGCATTACTTAGTTGTCTTTAATAGTTTTTTTTTATATGTATGTATGTATGTATTATACAACAACAATAAGCTTCTATTCAACTAAGTGGGTTTGACAATATGAATCCTTTTGAATGTAGAGGTCGCCAATGGCAGGAGGTCAGAGGTGGTTGACAGTGGCCGACGGGCAGTGATTGATGACATTCAACGACTATAAAGGCCAGAAGTTATCATCGGATCTTCAGTCTTAAACGGCTTCTAGAATTTATTCTCTTCTCAAGTGAAGAGCAATGTTCAATTTATAGTCTCTAAAGGGGGATATTTTGGTATTTTGATAAATAATTTATACAACCAATTAATCAGACGACCCATGTTGATCCATTTGATCAAAAAAATTTGTCAAACAATTTTAGTTCCTTAATAACCTCAAAATTTAGTGTTCTTTAGTTTATTGGATTCTTCTTGTCAAAATGCTCGATTTGACGATAAATATGTCAAATTGAGAGTTCACTTGATCAATCAATTGATGATTCAAAATCTAAAATTAAGTTTTTTATATTTTTACCACTCAAATATTTCACATCACCTTAAAAATATCACTTTTTTTTATATTTAAAATGTGAAATATATATTTACATGCAAAGATAAGATGATATATACGTAAAAACTAAAGTTTAGGTGTTTAGATATGTAAATACATGAATTGAGGACATTGCTACTAAAAAAGGGCATTTATATAACTTTTGAATTTACATATCACCTATGCTTTATTTTTTACATTTATAACACCCAAAACTTTCATATCACATAAAAAATATCATTATTTTAATTTTAAAAGGCGAAATATATTTATCATGTATAAATAAAATATTACGGTTACAATAAGGAGGAAATAAATCGATCATAAATCTCTATTTATTTTCCGGCAAATATAAAGAGAAATTTATAATTTTAGCATCATAACTTAAGACAGATCGATTCTTGGCAACAAATTTATCATAATAATATAATAATTAAGAAACTCTTGCATCTTAAAATGAAAAATTTACAGCCATACCACTCAATTTCTATGTATTTACATATCGATCACGTAAACTTTAATTTTTACATACATACCATCTTACCTAAGCAATGAAAAGGTTTATTTCACTTTCAACAAGTTAAAAATGGTAATAGTCTTTATGTGATATAAAAGCTTTGGATTATATTTATATATATATGCAATTCTTGTGTATTTTTCCGCTTTTTATTTTACATGCAATTTTATTTAATTTCACTAGGGTTTAGTAAGTAAATCATTTTTCATATGCATTCCTATGATGTTCTATGCATGGAATGATCTCTTTATCATATGTATGGATGTGGATGATGATGTTATGTCGTTTAATGATCGTATCATCAAACATATCCTATGATAGACACCAAATAAATAACATGCATGTTATTGAGTCCATGATGGTGCAAGACCCATCTTAAAGCTGATTCAACATTTTATAATTTCAGCTTCATATACCTAGGACCCATTATGTTGAATCCCTGAATGTTCATGTAAGAGTAATGTTATAATTGATATGTTACACATGATGAGATAATATAAAGTTATTTTCATGTATTGGAGTTATATGATTATCACATTTTTAGTCGTATTTTCGGCCTATTTTGGCTTAATGCTGTTGTGTTTGGTGGTATGTATAAGAAGGCAGTATGTGCAAAGTCAAAAGATCACACATGAAGATATGATGAAATCTACATCAATCAAACATCCACTATAACTTTGGTTGATTCAAATCTTCATTGATATGATTGTACCACATTAATAACACCTTTTATAGGCATGTTTCAAAAGCCAACTTTATAAATGCCTCATGGCGATTTCTCTTTGTGGCATCTCTCAAACATCCCTATCATGTCCCTTGGCACTTGTAGGAATTTATGTCAATAGCCACAACAATGTATTTATTTCAATATAAAAGATTCTATACAACAAGAATCAAATTTGAAGGAAGCTGTAGGAGATGGATCATGAAAGAACTCACATTGATGAACAAAAGAGACATTTGCATGCATTCCACCCAATTGATATGTATTTAAGTATCTAACAACTAAACTTTGGTTTTTACATTTATACCACCCAAATCTTTCAAATCACATCAAAAGTACCATCATTTTAAAGTTTAGAAAGTGAATTACGCCTTTTCATGCATAGATAAGGTGACATGTATGCAAAAATTAAAGTTCGGGGGTTAGATATGTAAATACGTAGAAATCGAGTGCTATCAATGTAAATCTTCCTAAACAAAAACCGTGAACTAGTAAGAGAGCAAAGTTGGTCGAGTAAAACCTTTTTGTGAAACATTGACATCAACTATGCTGCTCAGATCATCAAATGTTTGCATCATCTCCATGGCTGCCTCAGTGGGTTTTTTCGTATTGTTCTCCCGAGAATCAAGAAGTATTCGAAGCAAAATATTGGGCTCGTCGCCTATTTTTCTCCCATTTAAGTTTGTATCCTTCAACTAGCTTATCATCTCCATGCCTTTCCAGTAGAAATTATTACCTGTCTATGAGCCAAAGTAGGTATTCCAAGGAATTAATAAAGGAAAAAAATTATTCTAAACAAAATTTAGGTCATTTCATATCACATTAAGAAAAAACCACTCTTTAAACTTTTGAATTTTCATGCATTGGTAAGTTGGCAGATATGTAAAAATTGAAATCCACATGTTAGATGAGTAAATACATAGACATTGAGTGGTATGTATGCAAATCTTCCTCTCTTTTTCTTTCTGATGACTTGAATATACAGGGGTATGGAGAAGGAGTGGAGAAGATTTACATTTCAAGGACCTAAGTGAAAGACTTTAGAAAACATGGACCTGAATCAATTCATACTGCTGTTAAAAACTAGAAATCAACAAGAAGCAAAATTATGCTATAGAATCATATTGTTTGGAAAAGATATACATACTTGAAGTTAACTTTGAACAACCAAAGGCTGCATACTAAGGGAAAAAGTATCAGCATAAATTGCAAAACTAAGCATTCATGATGATGTCAAAATAAAAAAAAAGCAATACAAGGTGGTAGGACATAATTACTATTTTAAATGTAAGTACTGTATTATTGCTTGTACATTACAAATATTCATATATTTGAATAAGAAAGATGGACATTTCAAAGAAGAAAATGCATTTTTATAAGGAAAAGCATAAGTTGAACAGCTTACCCCATAAACAAATACGTGAAAGCGTGCTTTAGGTTCAAGAGATTCCAATTTCCAATAAATTCCCCTGCTCCTTAAAATTCAATGTATCACTTGATTTCCTATTGTTAATAGGATCATAAATGATTTCCTCGTCATAATCACCAGCATTATTATCCCAAGAGTCCTTTTGCGTGGAAATAATTTCTTCTGTAGATTTCTTCAAATTCATCCTGCGAACCTCATAATTAGGATAATGTCCTGCGCCACTTAGAACAAAATAATGGAAAATCTAATTTTAGATTGAAAAAGAAAGGGAGATTTAGATACATACCAACTCAATTCGTATGTATTTACATATCTAACAACTAAACTTCAATCTTTACATGCATGCCGCCTTATCTATGTATGAAAAGGTGTATTTATCTTTTTAAAAGTAATGGAGGTATTTTTTATCTAATACGAAAGGTTTGGGTGATATAAATGTAAAAAGGTAAAGTTTAGGTGTTCGATATGTAAATATATAAGATTTGCATGCTATGCATGTAAATGCCCCAATAGAACCAAATATATTAGCAGATGTACAACTATCAATACAAAAGCTTAAGCTAATAAATGCTCTACTCTTTTTTTCACTCTTGATATGGGGCTATTTTTCAGTCTTAAGCGTACCTCAGCACTAAAGTATAGATTAAATCATGAAAAAAACCTCTCTAGTCTCTATAATGTAAGGGCAAGACTATGTACTTCAGCCATAACCTATGGTATGTATTGGCAGGAACCTCATGTACAGGTAAACCCTCTTTCAAATTTTCAAGGCATGGTAATAACTATCCATGCACATAAAAGCACATAATAGAAAAGTGGGTTTGGATGTAACCTGAAGCCCACACAATATTAAAGATGGTAATTGTTAGCAAAAGATTTTTTTGTCAAAAATGTTTTTTTTACGGTAAGTGGTCCATAATAAGGAACCATTCAGGCTTTTGTATGCATTCCCTTATCATAAACAAAGATTTCTTCTATTGAATAGATGCAGAATTTTGTTCCCCTTACAATGTTATCAAAAAAGGGCTAGGAACCCTAGCTCCCACTCCTCCCCATCTTTCTCCACGTTCCCAGCCAGCAAGCCGCACATAACCACAACTAATCTCTCATGTGACATCAATCACTCGATTTACACCATTTGCTTCCACTCGCACTCCTTAGCTCATCCAAACCTACACACTAGTTGCTCGTTCGTTCATGCACGTGCAGCCCACTATATGAAACCCCTTAAATAGAATGAAGTCTAACTCTTAAATATTGAGACACTTTCTGGAGCAACAGTTGGAGTTTCAACAGAAACTCCAAAGTTAAACGTCGTGTGGGAGCACTCCTAGGATGGGTGAGCTCCTTGGAATTCATACCAATTGAACAAAATCGTGAGGCCATAAGGCCAAAGAGAACAATATCTCGATAGGTGATAGTTCAGGTCGGCTATTATAAATAATATTAGAGCATTACACCAGCCTAAAGATGGGAACTACAAAGTGCTAAGTCATGAGAGCCACCTCTGGAAATNTGTATTATTGCTTGTACATTACAAATATTTATATATTTGAATAAGAAACATGGACATTTCAAAGAAGAAAATGCATTTTTATAAAGAAAAGCATAAGTTGTACAGCTTACCCCATAAACAAATACGTGAAAGCGTGCTTTAGGTTCAAGGAACCAAATATATTAGCAGATGTACAACTATCAATCCAAAAGCTTAAGCTAATAAATGCTCTACTCTTTTTTTCACTCTTGATATGGGGCTATTTTTCAGTCTTAAGCGTACCTCAGCACTAAAGTATAGATTAAATCATGAAAAAAACCTCTCTAGTCTCTATAATGTAAGGGCAAGACTATGTACTTCAGCCATAACCTATGGTATGTATTGGCAGGAACCTCATGTACAGGTAAACCCTCTTTCAAATTTTCAAGGCATGGTAATAACTATCCATGCACATAAAAGCACATAATAGAAAAGTGGGTTTGGATGTAACCTGAAGCCCACACAATATTAAAGATGGTAATTGTTAGCAAAACATTTTTTTGTTAAAAATGTTTTTTCACGGTAAGTGGTCCATAATAAGGAACCATTCAGGCTTTTGTATGCATTCCCTTATCATAAACAAAGATTTCTNACGGTAAGTGGTCCATAATAAGGAACCATTCAGGCTTTTGTATGCATTCCCTTATCATAAACAAAGATTTCTTCTATTGAATAGATGCAGAATTTTGTTCCCCTTACAATGTTATCAAAAAAGGGCTAGGAACCCTAGCTCCCACTCCTCCCCATCTTTCTCCACGTTCCCAGCCAGCAAGCCGCACATAACCACAACTAATCTCTCATGTGACATCAATCACTCGATTTACACCATTTGCTTTCACTTGCACTCCTTAGCTCATCCAAACCTACACACTAGTTGCTCGTTCGTTCATGCACGTGCAGCCCACTATATGAAACCCCTTAAATAGAATGAAGTCTAACTCATAAATATTGAGACACCTTCTGGAGCAACAGTTGGAGTTTCAACAGAAACTCCAAAGTTAAACGTCATGTAGGAGCACTCCTAGGATGAGTGAGCTCCTTGGAATTCATACCAATTGAACAAAATCGTGAGGCCATAAGGCCAAAGAGGACAATATCTCGATAGGTGATAGTTCAAGTCGGCTATTATAAATAATATTAGAGCATTACACCAGCCTCAAGATGGGAACTACGAAGTGCTAAGTCATAAAAGCCACCTCTTAAAATCTAGCTGGGACAAAGTGTTACCTAATGGGAGCAACCTCTTGAATATGTATAGGCCACCTCTAGAATCTTTTTCCCATAGANGGAAATCTAGCTGGGACAAGTGTAACCTAATGGGAGCAACCTCTTGAATATGTATAGGCCACCTCTAGAATCTTTTTCCCATAGATTTTGTAGTTGTTTCTTCTAATATGTCCAAGATTTTAAATTTTAATTTTTTTTCATATATGAAATATTGTTGGCTGCTCTCCATTCTTAACTAAACTTTTCTACACACTATCATTGTTGTTGTTCTCATTTTCGTGTGTGGGAAAATCCTATGTTTCTCTCCAAAAGGTTAATCCTCCAAAGGTTGTATATTTTTCAAAATTATCTACTAATGTACTTAGTAGCCATTCTCCAACAAAAAGGCAAAATTACTATAGAACATTTTATTCTTCTCACTATATCTCAAAATCTCAAACAAGATGATTGGTGAAACTGTTCAGTTTTACAGAGTTTACTACTTGAAAAACAAGTTCCGTTCTATCTCCAGTACAACTTCATATTAGTGGCATTGTCATCATCCATCATGAAGACAACAAGCTTTTGTCACCATCTCCTCTCTATCCAAGCAAGAATTTATTGTTTGTGAGATCAATAAACATCAATGGTCTATTCCTTCCTCTATGTTAAGTCCTGGTAGTGCATCCTTTGAATTACATTCATTCAGACACAAGGGGTCCATGTTCAATTTTTACACATTTATGATTTAGATATTTTCTTACTTTTGTTAATAATCTTTCTCGAATTATATCAATTTATCCGCTAATTTAAATCTCAAGTTATATGTCTTCAATACCGTCTATTCATAAATAAAAGCTCACTTTTACAGTATGATTAAAATTCTTCATAGCAATAATACACTAAATATACATCTCAATTTTGATCATTTTGTGCTAAAAATAAAATTATTCAACAATATATCAGAGTAAAATGGGATTGTTGAATGCAATTGGCCTTTGGTTCAACAAAATCCATTCTTTAATGTTCCATATGAGGAATGTTCATATAGATTAGTGGGTGATGCTATTGATTGTACACTACATTATTAAAAGAACTTTGTCTACCATTCTCGAAAATGACACCCCCTTCTCAATTCCCATCCAAGGTAGTCAGTCTCCTTTTCTCTCGAACTATGAACTTTTAATTGTGCATGCTCAATGTATTCCTTACATGGTAGTCACAGACTCTATCAGCCGGTGGTCGTGGTCAATATATATTTATTGGATAGTCTCATTCTCACAAATGTTATTGCTAATTTGACTCCACTGCTATACACATATAGACTTTAGCAAATGTTAAATTTTATGACTCATCCCGACTCTCCGCCTATTCTTGTTCCCTCAAAATCATTTATACTTATATTGATATGCATATAACCATGGACCNTCAAGACAACAAGCTTTTGTCACCATCTCCTCTCTATCCAAGCATGAATTTATTGTTTGTGAGATCAATAAACATCAATCGTCTATTCCTTCCTCTATGTTAAGTCCTGGTAGTGCATCCTTTGAATTACATTCATTCTGACACAAGGGGTCCATGTTCAATTTTTACACATTTATGATTTAGATATTTTCTTACTTTTGTTAATAATCTTTCTCAAATTATATCAATTTATTCGCTAATTTAAATCTCAAGTTATATGTCTTCAACAACGTCTATTCATAAATAAAAGCTCACTTTTACAGTATGATTAAAATTCTTCATAGCAATAGTACACTAAATATACATCTCAATTTTGATCATTTTGTGCTAAAAATAAAATTATTCAACAATATATCAGAGTAAAATGGGATTGCTGAATGCAATTGGCCTTTGGTTCAACAAAATCCATTCTTTAATGTTCCATATGGGGAATGTTCATATAGATTAGTGGGTGTTATTGATTGTACGCTACATTATTAAAAGAACTTTGTCTACCATTCTCGAAAATGACACCCCCTTCTCAATTCCCATCCAAGGTAGTCCCCTTTTCTCTTGAACTATGAACTTTTAATTGTGCATGCTCAATGTATTCCTTACATGGTAGTCACAGACTCTATCAGCCGGTGGTCGTGGCCAATATATATTTATTGGATGGTCCCATTCTCACAAATGTTATTGTTAATTTGACTCCACTGCTATACACATATAGACTTTAGCAAATGTTAAATTTTATGACTCATTGTCATATTCTTTGGCTTTCTATGAACCTGACTCTCCGCCAATTCTTGTTCCCTCAAAATCATTTATACTTATATTGATATGCATATAACCATGGACCACATAAGCCCAAATTTAGGAAATGGTGGGTCCAGTGTTACATTTGAGGGGCAAAATTACTCTCCCTTATCCATTATTGTATTTTCATTTCTTAACTTCTTATCATGATGATTTGAATTTCCCTACGAATGCACAAGGGTTAATCAGAGTTGTATCTGTTTGTTATTTGCTTGTATTAGTTTAAGAAAAATTTAGAGAGTTTTTAAAAAAGTTCTTTCAAAATTCCACATGGCATTTAGAGCCCTAGGTTTTCCTGGGACAAATTCATTGGCAGATTTGCAACCGCCGATCACTTATCTGATGGGAATATGGGAATTTATCTCTGGTGAAAATCTTAGAACGAGTATCTGTTGGTTGGATTTTATCTCTCCAGTGCAAATCCTAATCGAGCCTAGTAAATTTTATGTTATTGATACCCTGTCATTTGATTTTCTCTATGGTAGAGATCCCAGACCTATGACTACATCTCGTATATCTACGTCCTGCACGATAATATTCTCTCTAGCAGCAATATCTGAAATTCTGTGTCAGAGACAGACAACTTGTCTCTTCGATAGAAATCCTATGTCTGCCGAAAAATGGTTTCTCTCTGGAGAAACTTCTTCCTGTCGGCAACTTGTCATAACCAAATACAACATGAAAGATACTTTTGAACTTGAATCTAAGATGTTTAGTTCTGAAGCATCTGAAATCTCTTACTACATGACATTAATTTCCTTTAATAATCTTAATCTATATTAATGTACATCTGTAATAAAAGAAAAGATGCTAATCTCACCGAAGAAAATCCTGCAAAAGAAATTACTAATCTTAAATATCGAACATGGAAGATTGAAGATTCTTTTGTTATGGCTTGTCAACTCCATGACCACAAAAATAGGAGAAAACTTCCTCATGTACAAAATAGCAAAAGAAATATGGGATTTTAAAAGGTAAACCTATTCAAGTGTTGTCATCACCATTGAGTTGTTTGATGTTGAAACTCATTTACATGACCTATGAATGAGTGAGTTGAATGTTACTCAACCCATCAACACTCTCTTCAAATATAGGCTCCAACTAGATGAGTATGACACATACACATGGGGGTGTTCACAAGGTTATGCTTTTTATAAAATCATTGTTGAACAAAAGTGAGCCTTCAAGTTCCTTCTAGGACTCAACAAGGAACTACATGAAGTCAGAGGATGAATCATGAGAACCAAACCTCTTCCCTCAATTCGGGAAGCTTTTGCTGAAATACAGAGGGGAGAGAGCAAAAAGAAACTCATGATGGCAGGTAATCCTACTACATCAAATGTTGACAACTCGGTTTTATAAATTCACAAATTAACTTAGGACAACAAAGAGAAATAGATTTTGGTGTGAATATTGTAAGAAACTTGGTCATCTGAAGGAGAAATGCTGGAAAATTTATGGAAAGCCTCAAGATTGGATGCACAACAAAGTCGAATATGATGGAACAAAATCAAGCAAAGACGGCATCAAAAGAAGACAAGCCTCATGTATATATTCCATTCAACAAGGAACAACTTGTAGCTCTCCAAAGACTTCTATATAATATTCTGAGCATTCTACCATCCTTTTAGCACAACAAGATAGTCTTTCATCTACCACTGTTGCTTTCATCTACCACTCATTCTACAGCTTGTAGCTCTCCAAAGACTTCGAAGCATTTGATCACATTATAGGTGATATCATTGTTTTCCAATCTTTCCATTCTTGCAAGCATCATGTTGTGGTTAGAATCTCTGATCGCTCCTTCTCATCTATGTAAGGAAGAGAGAGTGTAAAATTCAATTCAATTTCTCTTTTGTGTTTCAAAACTTAACTGCAATTTATTGTCTATTTATCAACTTACTTGTGGCATGAATTGTGTTACTAAATTCTAACCTAATTTGTGTGAATTTTAAGTGATGAGCTCAGGGAGGTGATTGGCAGTACTGATATGTATCATGAATTTTATCTGCTCACTAGAACTCCCACTTCAAAAGGACAATCCCACCATTCACAATGCCCGAGTCAGGTATTGTATCTTAGTATGTTCTCAGGTGATTGATTCGAGTTATGTTATGATATTTTCACCATGGGTATCCTAATTTCTATTATATTGAAAAATTATATCTTTATTTGTTTATCAACAAAAAAATATAATTTTTATCAATATGAAACTTGCTAACTTGCTAAACATAGTTGACAGGTGCACCTAAACATAAAAAACAAACACATCCCTTATCAATGGTTCATAGTGATATATGGGGGTCCTCAAAAATAAAAAATACAAATTGGACTAGGTGGTTTGGCACCTTCATTGATAATCACACCATAACCACTTAGAGCATTCTCATGTAGGAAATTTCAAAAACTGCCAGTATATTTGAAACCATTCACAACATGATTCTCACCTTAGAGCAAAATTCAAATTCTCTTAGCCACTCTGCTAGGCATCCTATTGGTGATCAAACACTGCCTCTAAAAATGACATCATTTGTATAAATTCATATATTTACATACTCCAACAAAATGGTGTGGCTAAGAGAAAGCACAAACATCTCTTCGAGGTAGCACATTCAATTCTATTCACTAATAATGTAACCAAACATTTTTGAGAGAACTTATCTCATAAATAGGATGTCTAGCAGAGTGTTGACTTTAACAAACCTCTCAACACCCTCATAAAATCCTACGCCCACATTCATTCATTCACCTCTAACTTACCAATAAAAATTTTTTATTGCATCACTTTTGTTTATCTACATCNCATTTAGGAAATGGTGGGTCCAGTGTTACATTTGAGGGGGCAAAATTACTCTCCCTTATCCATTATTGCATTTTCATTTCTTAACTTCTTATCATGATGATTTGAATTTCCCTACAAATGCACGAGGGTTAATCAGAGTTGTATCTGTTTGTTATTTGCTTGTATTAGTTTAAGAAAAATTTAGAGAGTTTTTCCTCTAAAAAAGTTCTTTCAAAATTCTACATGGCATTTAGAGCCCTAGGTCTTCCTGGGACAAATTCATTGGCAGATTTGCAACCGCCGATCACTTCTCCGATGGAAATATGGGAATTTCTCTCTGATGAAAATCTTAGAACGAGTATCTGTTGGTTGAATTTTCTCTCTCCAGTGCAAATCCTAACCGAGCCTAATAAATTTTATGTTGTTGATACCCTGTCATTTGATTTTCTCTATGGTAGAGATCCCAAACCTACGACTACATCTCGTATATCTACGTCCTGCACGACAATATTCTCTCTAGCGGCAATATCTGAAATCTTGTGTCAGAGACAAACAACTTGTCTCTCCGATAGAAATCCTATGTCTGCCGAAAAATGGTTTCTCTCTGGAGAAACTTCTTCCTGTCGGCAACTTGTCATAACCAAATACAACATGAAAGATACTTTTGAACTTGAATCTAAGATGTTTAGTTCTGAAGCATCTGAAATCTCTTACTACATGACATTAATTTCCTTCAATAATCTTAATCTATATTAATGTACATATGTAATAAAAGAAAAGATGATAATCTCACAGAAGAAAATCCTGCAAAAGAAATTACTAATCTTAAATATCGAACATGGAAGATTGAAGATTCTTTTGTTATGACTTGTCAACTCCATGACCACAAAAATAGGATAAAACTTCCTCATGTACAAAATAGCAAAAGAAATATAGGATTTCGAAAGGTAAACCTATTCAAGTGTTGTCATCACCATTGAGTTGTTTGATGTTGAAACTCATTTACATGACCTACGGCTGAGTGAGTTGAATGTTACTCAACCCATCAACACTCTCTTCAAATATTGGCTCCAACTAGATGAGTATGACATATACACATGGGGGTGTTCACAAGGTTATGCTTTTTATAAAATCATTGTTGAACAAAAGTGAGCCTTCAAGTTCCTTCTAGGACTCAATAAGGAACTACATGAAGTCAGAGGACGAATCATGAGAACCAAACCTCTTCCCTCAATTCGGGAAGCTTTTGCTGAAATACAAAGGGGAGAGAGCAAAAAGAAACTCATGATGGCAGGTAATCCTACTACATCAAATGTTGACAACTCGGTTTTATAAATTCACAAATTAACTTAGGACAACAAAGAGAAATAGATTTTGGTGTGAATATTGCAAGAAACTTGGTCATCTGAAGGAGAAATGCTGGAAAATTTATGGAAAGTCTGAAGATTGGATGCACAACAAAGTCGAATATGATGGAAAAAAATCAAGCAAAGACAGCATCAAAAGAAGACAAGCCTCATGAATATAGTCCATTCAACAAGGAACAACTTGTAGCTCTCCAAAGGCTTCTATATAATATTCCGAGCATTCTACCATCCTTTTAGCACAACAAGATAGTCTTTCATCTACCACTGTTGCTCTCAGCATGAAGAATCAACCTTGAATAGTGGACTTCAAAGCATTTGATCACATTATAGGTGATATCACTATTTTCCAATCTTTCCATTCTTGCAAGCATCATGTTGTGGTTAGAATCTCTGATCGCTCCTTCTCATCTATGTAAGGAAGAGAGAGTGTAAAATTCAATTCAATTTCTGTTTTGTGTTTCAAAACTTAACTGCAATTTACTGTCTATTTATCAACTTACTCGTGACATGAATTGTGTTACTAAATTCTACCCTAATTTGTGTGAATTTTAAGCGATGAGCTCAGGGAGGTGATTGGCAGTACTGATATGTATCACGAATTTTATCTGTTCACTATAACTCCCACTTCAAAAGGACAATCCCACCATTCACACAATGCCCGAGTCAAGTATTGTATCTGAGTCTGTTCTCAGGTGATTCGAGTTATGTTATGATATTTTCACCTTGGGTATCCTAATTTCTATTATATTGAAAAATTATATCTTTATTTGTTTATCAACAAAAAAACATAATTTTTATCAGTATGAAACTTGCTAACTTGCTAAACATAGTTGACAGGTGCACCTAAACATAAAAAACAAACACATCCCTTATCAATGGTTCATAGTGATATATGGGGGTCCTCAAAAATAAAAAATACAAATTGGACTAGGTGGTTTGGCACCTTCATTGATAATCACACCATAACCACTTAGAGCATTCTAATGTAGGAAATTTCAAAAACTGCCAATATATTTGAAACCATTCACAACATGATTCTCACCTTAGAGCAAAATTAAAATTATCAAAATCAATAATACAAAAAACTACTACAACTCCACTCTTGAACTTTATCTATCTAAAAATGGCATCATTTATATAAATTCATATATTTACATACCCCAACAAAATGGTGTGGCTAAGAGAAAGCACAAACATCTCTTCGAGGTAGCACATTCAATTCTATTCACTAACAATGTAACCAAACACTTTTGAGAGAACTTATCTCATAAATAGGATGTCTAGCAGAGTGCTGACTTTAACAAACCTCTCAATACCCTCATAAAATTCTACCCCCACATTCATTCATTCACCTCTAACTTACCAATAAAAATTTTTTATTGCATCACTTTTGTTTATCTACGTCNATCAACCGTATTAGATCAAACTTGATCCCAGGTCAATCAAATGCATTTTTGTAGGCTAAACTTCAAACAAAAAGAGGTATAAATGCTTTTATCCGGAAACACAAAAATTTTACAATTCCATCGATATCACCTTTAAAAACCAACCATATTACCCCAAATCTAACATTCAAGGGGAGAGTTGGAGANGTCAACCATATTAGACCAAACTTGATCCCAAGTCAATCAAAGGCATTTTTGTAGGCTAAACTTCAAACAAAAAGAGGTATAAATGCTTTTATCCGGAAACACAAAAATTTTACAATTCCATCGATATCACCTTTAAAAACCAACCATATTACCCCAAATCTAACATTCAAGGGGAGAGTTGGAGAGAATATCATATTTGAGGTACCATTCAAGAACCTCAAGCTCAACTATTTTATATTGCTGATGAACCCACTATTGTCCCCACTATCACAAATCAACATGAAAATAAACCTACTACACTAAATCCTCCCACAACTCCCACTAAGAACCAAGAACTCTGTGTGTACACCGAAAAAAAAAAAAAACTTAGTAAGCATGTAAGCAACATTATGCAAAATCAAGAATGCAAATCACTAGAACTAACTCCACACACCCCAAGTATTCATATAGAGGTTGGGTCAACAAATCAAGAAAACCAAGAGGAAAAAAGAGCACAAGAATACGCAAAACACCCAATAGAAAAATTTATGACCTATGAAAAATTATTATCCTCCTACAAATATTTTATTCGAAAATTGGATAATATGCAGGTCCCAATTTCCATCCAAGAGGCCTTTATATATTCCTGCTTCAAAAAAGATTATGAAAGAAAAGATTCTTGCCTTTGACAAAAATGATATATGGATCATAACAACTCTGTCGCCTGGGAAAAGAACTATTTGGTGCAAATGGGTTGTCAGTGCCAAATAAAAAGCTGATGGGAGCTTAGGAAGGTTCAAGGCTAGACTTGTAGCAAAGAGTTCACTCAATCCTATGAAATCGACTACCATGAGACATTTGCACCAGTGGTGAAACTCAACACGGTAAGAGTATTATTGTCATTGGATGTCAATCAGGATTGGCCTTTACACCAGCTAAACATTAAACATACATGTCTTAAAAATTTTAAGTAATTTCGTGATAGACTACATTTTAACTGAGACTATATATCCCACAATTTAACTAATTGAAACAAAAAACTCAAGATTACCTTATTAACAATTAGGAATTAAAAAAAACAAAAAAAAAGAAATGGAAAAATTGGATAAGTCTAGCGACATTAATTCTTGTAGTAGTAGTTGACAACACATGAAGCTCAACCAACAAAAGTCGACAAAACTAAAGCATTAAAAGAATCGAAGATTTACAAACGAATTAATTCCTATGTGTTTACATATCTATCTAACACCTAAACTTCACCTTTTACATATATGCCACCTTACCTACTCATTAAAAGGTGTATTTCACTTCTTAAAAAATTAAAATAGTGATATTTTTAATGTGATGTGAAATATTTGGGTGGGAAAAATGTAAAAAGTAAAGTTTAGGTATGTAGATACATATGAATTGGGTTGTAAGCATGTAAAAGAATATAATTTATACCTGTACTCCTCCAACAAGGATATTTAATGATGGGTTCAGAATGAGATTCTCAATTGTCACCCCATGATGTGCTGACGTGATTCAGAGCTTAACAACAGGTCACACCCGCCGTCGCCGATTGCGTGGACGGAAAAAATAAAAACTTTAATAGTTGCCCAAACAACCTTAAATATTCAAAACGCATTGAGTGTAACATATATAGTCTTTCTTTCAAAGACATATTTGAAATGGTCTCCTAACTCCAAGTAAGAAAAAAGTTGATCCGAATGTAATAATCATATGCAAGTCGCCCTAATCTATTGATTGAGAGCTTACTCTTTCAACCAAGAGGTCCTAGGTTCATGGTTGGTTGAGAGCTTAGTTTTTCAACTAAAAGGCCCTGGATTCAAGAAAAAAATTTGCGTGCGATAGACGTACGCAGTGCTGCGTGCGATATTGAGGTTATACCGAAGATACAAGAGAGTTATATCGGCGGTATAATCCCTTATAACCTCCCTATAATCTTCTGTAACTTACTTGTAACATACTAATAAATTCTTAATATATGATAACAGAAGCGCGGAACTTATTTTAGGTTACAGGTAGGTTACAAAAAGTTACAGGGAGGTTACAAGAAGTTATACCGCGGATATAAACCCCTTGTACCCTCGGTATAACCTCAATATCGTTACGCACGCAAATTTTTTCCCTGGATTCAAGGTCTTGCATATGCGGTGTGCCATTAAATTCACTGAAGTGTCCCTAAAAAGCAGAAATAATTTACTTTACACCAAGTTTTACCCAGCCAAATAGCCCGGCCAATAAAACCGCCAGCAATGAACAAAAACGTTATATTAATAAAAACTACAAACACATACAGAAGCCACCACCACCAAAGTTAGATCATTCTGAAAATTTAAATAAGATAAGACCTAAATAAGTACGATCTCTTCGAACTGATAATGTATAAACAAAAACAAACCAGATGATTCGTGTCTTGCCCACTCCAAGAGGCCCGATGAGATGCAACGAATCCCTATCCTTCACCAAATCTCTCAACAAATTCGCACTTCCAGAGACAGCTCTCCCAACGCAGCAAGTGAGCCCAATGATCTCCCCATTCCGATTCCTAATTGCAATAATCCTATGCAGCGTCCGTCAGATCCCTGGCCGGTTAACGGCCGCGAATTCTCCCACTTGAGAAGTAGCGTGTTCAATATCTTCAACAGTAATGAAACTGCCTGAGAGCACAAAGTCTCCGGAAGGGAAGCGGGCAAGCGGGCGGCGACCGACATCCATGACGATCTCGACGCAGCGGCGGAGATCCGGGTAATTTTGAACCCGCGCCCGCATTTCTTGAGGAAGAAGAACGAGGAGGCGAGAGAGGTCTTCATCGAAGGATTGACAAGTTTCATGGCAGCCGGCGACAGCTGGCTGAGGGGGGAGGGGAGAGGGGTGGAAACGGAGAGAAGAGGGGCGGAGTGGGCGGAAGAGAATCTGAGGATTTGGGAATTTAGTGGATCATGAAAGAGATGGATTTGGAGGCGATATCGGGTGGGAAGGAATGTTGGGGTCAGAAATTACTAATTGTTCGAAATAGGCTTGAAATAGGTTTGAAATATTTGAAATATTCAATAGTTCAAATTATTCGAATTATTTAAATTATTTAATTTTTTTTGAAATCTTACAATTTTGTTTCTATTGTTCGAATTTTTCTGTATGAATCAAAACATAAATGCAAAATAGTCGAAGCAATATGCGAGATTTCATACTCATAATAAAACCATAATATCATATCTCATCCATAAAAAAATTTATATGTAGAGGCAATATGCGAGATNTTATTTTATATTTCAAACTATAACCATTCGAACACGATCGAACAAATGACTATTCTTGTTTGGTTTATTTATAAAACGAACGAAAAAAAAGTGTTCGTGTTCGTCTCGTTTGCTTATCGAACTAATTAAACATGAACTCCTCAACAAGCCTAACAGGAACTGTTCGCGAACAACTAGCTTTTTTGACAGTCTTACAAATATATGAAAACAGAAGCGCAGAACTTGCTAGAATGTACAGGTAGGTTACAGAGAGGTTACAAGCTGCATAACGTGAATATAACCCCCCAATACCCTATGAAAAACCTCTCTGTAACCTACATGTACATTCTTCACATCATTTGAATGTTATATTTATATACACAGCGTTGCGTACATTTGTTTGGTTTATTTATATACACAGCGTTGCGTACGTCTTACATACGCAAATTTTTCACATCAAACGGAGATATTCAGTTAGGTTATGAATGTTGAAGAAGAGCGAAAAAAAAAAAAATTGGAGGCCTGGTCCAGCCCGAGCTGAAAACCCCACAATAGTTAAATCTGGCCTTCCCATATGAAACTCGGCCCCAAAAAATTGAATTCATTTAGGGTAAGTACCAAATATTTACATATCATACGCCTAGATGGACTAAATTTTGTTGAAATTTATGTTTTTATATAAGAAATGATAGATCTTTTATGTGTTTCTTTATGCATTTTATCTTAAGTTTGCATCGGCAAACTTTAGATTCTAACTCCTCAGATATCTGTAGTATTTTTTGCTCAAAAAATTAAAATTGATTCCGTAATTTCAATATAGTTTTTTTTCGAGATTATGCACCCCATGTTTAATTTTTTTCTTACCTTAAGGTCGATGGCTTGGGTAGGCCCTGCCCAATCTATGGAGTGGGCGGGCTTGGCTATGAATTTTAGTATAAAAATCGGGCTCAAGCCCAACTTGAGCTCGCTTTAATTAGTCAAAGCTCGATTAAGCTCAGCCCGCGCCAGCCTAACGCCCAGGTCTAGTTGCACCATTTTTATTTTATCTTATTTTTATTTTTTGAATTTTGCATTTTGAGAGTCACACACATTTTTTTATTGTAGAAAAAACTTATCTCATGGAGGGCAATAGAGCAACAATCAAAATGAAGAAATAATCATAGAAAAAAAGTTACCCCCATCTTATAGGGTATCTAAATCCAATATTATTAAAGCTCATGCCCAAGGTAGGAGCATTTTTTCTGTCCGGACTCCTGACGTAGCTCTACGTGCGGCATAGGTTATTCTTAAGTTATTTTCAGGTTATCTCTGGGTTATTTTCAACAATATTTCTACGTTATTTCGGTATTATTGAAAATAACACAGAAATAATATGAAAATAACTTGGTCCGCACGTAGAGCTAAGTCAGGAATCTGCACAGAAAATTTTTTGCCAAGGTAGACCAACAATAGAGAAGATAACAAAGAACTGGTCAAAAAAAAGATGAGCATATAGGATAGTTGGGTCAAAAGCAAGTGTCGACTCCGAGCCTCTCTAGCGATTTTGGGTCTGAATCATCGCTCTAACCCCGTCCAAGAAGAGAAATCTTCTTCCATGCCTCTAAGCTATGGTTTAACATTAGTTTTCATCATTTTCTTTTTCTTGCTCAAGTGTTAGATCCGAACATACATAGCTTTTGTTCAAGCTTTTTTTGTATTCCATTGCTAGGCATGCAATGCATGTGGATTTTATGGTTTTCCCTAAGTTTAGGTGTAAGAAATCCAAATACATAAGAAATTTGTGCTATGTATGAAAACTTTGGTGTGAGAAATGCAAATACATAAGAAATTTGAGCTATGTATGAAAATTTTGGTTTGAGATATGTAAATGAATATGGAAAATGTGATATGTATGTAAAATGATATTTTGGTGTGAATTATAATGCATAAGAAATATTGTGCTATGTATGCAATTATTGTGGTATGCATGTAAATATGAAATTTAGGTGCGACATACGTGAATGTATAAGAAATTTCATGATTTATATGTAAATATGATAATTTATGTGTGAGATATGTAAATGTATAAGAAATTTGTGTTATGTATTTAGAGTTGAAATTTTAGATGTGAGATATGTAAATACATAAGAAATCTTGTTATGTATGTAAATAACAAAATTTAGGTGTGATGTGTAAGTGCACATCACACCTAAATTTGTGTTATGTATGTACATAGAAAAATTTAATTTGATACTCTAGATTTTTAGACTATGGGTTTCGGGTATGATGTGTAGGTGGTCTAAGGTTTCAAGTATGATGTGTATAGCTACATTTATGGTACGGATAAATATTTGAAGCACTATATAGTGAATGTGTAACATGTTATATATAGAAAGAAAAGGATTAACTAACGAGTTTATTGTTGGTGTTGAAGAGTTTGTGCATGTGGCATCGCAGTTGCTGGTTTACCTATTAGAAGGTAGGTTTTGATGTCCATTTGCTAAGAACAAGAATCAAGCGTATTTGGCACCTGACGAAGTGAATTGAGACATAAACCTAATTATTAGTATTGGACTTAACATGGTGATTTTAAGCTAGATTTTCAATACGGTCATGCAGGAGCCTCATTAAGTTATGCCCCACAAATTGTTCATGATTCAGACATGTATGGGCAAATGATTGATGATGTGAGTATGACTCATTTTGTTGGGAGTGTGTCTGATGATGACAAAGAATTGAACAGTGAAGCGTGACAATTCTATCAACAATTAAATACTGCCAAACAATCATTGTGAAAATGATGCATTTCTCACGCAGAGTTAACAATCACCCTAAGAATGTTGAGTATCAAATTTGATTTTAACATGCCAAGGGAGAGAATACTTTAATCAGGTAGCAACATTATTAAAGGAAGCAAACTCTACTGGTAATTTAGTTCTAGAAGATTTGTACATAATTTAAAAGTTAGTGGCGAAGTTGGGGCCAATATCTAAAAAGTTAGATTGTTGTGTCAACAGTTGTATGTTATATCACAGGGAGAATGCAAAATGAGACAAAATGCAATTTTTGCGGTGTTGATAGATTCAAACCAAGGGGGAGAAAGTAAAAACCAGAAGAATATTCCTTACAAACGTCTCTTTTATTTTTCTCTTATTCCACAACTCCAATGACAGTTTGCTTATATGCGAAAAACTTCCCACATGACATGCCATAATATCAGATATGTTCCTGCTAGTACAATGACTCATCCCTCAGCTAGTGAAGCTTGGAAACACTTCGACCACAACTATCTAGATTTTGCAGCAGAACCACGCAACATCAAGCTTGACTTATGTGCAGATGGGTTCACACCTTACAGTCATGCTACAACACCCTATTCTTGTTGGTCAACTATTATCACGTCATATAATTTGCTCTCTGATATGTGTATGACTGTGTTATTCTTATTTATAGTGTTGATCATTCCAGATACACATAGCTCAAAGAGTAAAATTGACGTGTACTTACAACCTCTTATAGATGAGCTACGTGCATTGTAGAAAACCAGAGTGTTGACTAATGATATTGCAACGAAATAAATTTTTTACCTCGGAGCTGCTCTTATGTGGAAGATCGATAAATTTCCTACTTATGTGATGCTATTTGGTTGGAGCACAATAAGAAAATTGGCATGTCCCAACTGCATGGGCATGTGTAAAATATTCACTCTGAAGCATGGAAGAAAAAAATATTTGTTTGATTGTCACTGAATGTTTTTAGCACGTGATCACCTATTCCGGAGGAATAAAGATGTATTTTTCAGAAATAGAGTTGAAAGAACAAGTTCACCCCTAAGGATTAATAGAAATGTTATATTGCAGATAATCAATGAAGTTTTGAAGATCACTGAAATGCCATAATTAGCCTCATGTCATCTTCTAGATTACGACGTTACACATAATTGGATGAAGCGAAATATATTTTAGGATCTTTTATACTTGAAAATCAATCTGATTAAACATAATCTGGATGTTATGCATATTGATATTTTTTTAATAATATATTTAACAATGTTCTTGATATCAAGGGAAAAATAAAGGACAACATCAAATCAAGAATGGATTTGAAATAGTATTGCAATGAGGGGTTAGTAATGCAAGAGACAAATGCATGCAAATTAATAAAGCTCAAAGCTACATATTGTCTTATATTAGATTAACCAAAAACAATTTTTGAGTGTTTGCATTCCTTGAATTTTCGAAGTCGTTGTGACTCTGACATTGGTCAACATATTGAAAACCCAACAATAACCACTGGCCTTCGTAGCCACCGACCACCAACGAGCACCATCGTTGGTTACCATCTACCACCACAAATCTTCATTGCTTGCCGCCACTGGCCCCTGTTTGCAATTATTGTATTCCAAATACATTTGTTGCGTCTAACACCTCTATTGAAGACTCAGTGAACAACCACAAACTTTTGTAGTTGTTGACCACCGTTTATCAGCCAGTAGCGGCCATCGTCGATCATCACCACCTGCCGCTGCCAACCATCAATCTCCGGTGACCCCTCATGTGACCTTTGTAGCCAACTACTATTATTGTAGTTTCCAACTATGATATCTTTGACCAACTGTCACTATTACATCTACCGACTACAACCTTGATTGCTAATTTATGCCTTTTTAGTAACCAACTACAACATTTTTAGTCGACTACTACTGTTATAACTTCTAACTACGATGTATATGACCAATTATCACAATTGCAACCACCAACTACAACTTTTATGGCCAAATACTACCTTTGTAAAAATCAACTACGAACTTTGTCACCAACTATAAAAGTTGGTCGTTATGACCAACTATCGCTATTGCCGCCAATGACTACAACCTTTATGAATAACTATTACATTTGTAACAACTAATTATGAACTCTGTGTCCAAATACTACTGATACAACTTGTGATTACGACCTTTATAACCAACTGCTACTATTGAAATCACCAACTACAACTTTTATGACCAAGTATTATCTTTATAACAACCAACTACAGCCTTTGTGGCCAACTACTTCTATTACAACTTCTAACTATGACATATGTGATCAATTACTAATATTAAAACTATCACCTAAGTCTTTGTGACCAACTATCACTATTTTAGCCAAGGACTACAATTATTATAGCCCAATGACAATTATAGCTACATCATTATTTTACATCTATGATTCTAACCTTTGTAATTTCCTATTCTTTAATTCATGAGAATAACTCACTTATATACTTACAATTACATAACTGATTAATTTGATTAGGTTAAACCTCGTAGTTTTTTTTTTCCTTCTAGATTTTTTCCACTTTAAAATTATGGTGTCACCTCACTTCTAGGTTATATATATATATATATANCTCGGCTATGATCGTCCAAGCAAAGCAGTGGACTGGCTTATAAAGAACGCAAAATCCGCCATTGATGAGCTCGGTCCTGCTTCTATAAGAAATCCCGTACCTGCGGCTGAAGACTCTGGTTCTGCCTCCTTTACCTTCGATGCACAACCAAATAGCTCGCAGGACCTCCGCCTTTCTCTCCAATCCTTCCAAGATGACATCTTTAGCAATCAAAACCCTGTTTTTTTCCATAACTGTAATTCTGTGGGATTATCAGAGCAGAACCAGATAATGGCTTCGAGGAACGCTATGGTGTTTAGCCCTGCTCATATTTTTGCACAGAGGGAACCCCTTCAGTCCAGTAACTTACCCTTGTTTCGTCCATGGATGGAGACTATGGATCAGGAAATGCTCAATCCATCGTCTTCCTCTGTTGGATTTTCAGGTTTTCGTATCCCTGCTAGGATTCAAGGAGAAGAAGAGCTTGACAGTATGTCACATACGCTGTCTTCTCGTTCCTCTGGTTCTTATCACTAGTGAGTATTCCGCTTCTAGCTTTGCTTGCAATTGTTATTTCTCCTGCAAGTTTTGTGATCTTTTATATTTCAAAGATGAAGCTTTTTTGGTTTTTGGATCTCTGAACTGATTTTTGTGTTTGGTTTTAGGCCGGAGATGAAGCAAGATGAAAGCTTTAAGTGAAATGCTTGATCTTTAAAGCTTGTTTGTTGGATTTGGTGTAGTCTCTATGTTTCCTGTGTAGTAATTGTCTGTTTTTTTTTCCAAAAATGAAGTTTTTTTCACCCTATTTTTGCCTTGTGGAGCTTTAGGGTGATTCATGTGAAGGTTTAGGAGCTGAAGAAAGCTGAAAGTTTGAACAGCAAGACAGGATCTCTAGAATCTGAATGTAGTTTTCATGATGGGAAAANATATTTCAAAGATGAAGCTTTTTTGGTTTTTGGATCTTTGAACTGATTTTTGTGTTTGGTTTTAGGCCGGAGATGAAGCAAGATGAAAGCTTTAAGTGAAAGGCTTGATCTTTAGAGCTTGTTTGTTGGATTTGGTGTAGTTTCTATGTTTCCTGTGTAGTAATTGTCTGTTTTTTTTTTTTTTTCATTAAGGTTCGTCATCTTTCTTCAAAAATGAAGTTTTTTTCACCCTTTTTTTGCGTTGTGGAGCTTTGGGGTGATTTATGTGAAGGTTTAGGAGGTGAAGAAAGCTGAAAGTTTGAACAGCAAGACAGGATCTCTAGAATCTGAATGTAGTTTTCATGATGGGAAAAAACTGTCTTTTTCTCACAAGTTGTTTACTTTCTGTATTGTGTTGTGTAGTTTTCATGCTAATGATGAAAAGAATGGTCTTTTTCTTAAAAGTTGTCTTCTTTATCTCACAACTTGTTTACTATTTTTGTTTTTGCAAGGACGGCCATGGCTTCGGGTGATTTGNGAATGGTCTTTTTCTTAAAAATTGTCTTCTTTATCTCACAACTTGTTTACTATTTTTGTTTTTGCAAGGACGGCCATGGCTTCGGGTGATTTGAAAAAGGGAGATTTACATAAATACCTCATAATTTCTATGTATTTATGGACGAAAAGTTTCATATTACATTTATAAGGTTTCAATGCACAAAATGTATATTTCATTCTTACAAAATTAATATAGTGATTTTTTATGTAATATTAAAAATTTAAGTGTTATTATGCATGTAGATATGAAAGTTTAGGCGCTGATATATGTAAATCATAATTTTGTTGTGTGCACTAAAATGGACCCCCC
>JXCR01004932.1:354556-372239 GCA_002079205.1 Phalaenopsis hybrid cultivar
AATCCAATAGAAAATAATGATGCCGGAACGAGGGAACCGTAGGATCCTAACCGGTGTCGCTCTAATCAACTTTAATATGCCCTCATAAAATTTAAAGAACTTCAACCATAGGGCAAACTAATTTGACATTATAACTTGACACACTAGATAACTCAAACTTGTCGCGGTAAGGTGCTTGGAGCTAGCATGATGGGCAGCACGGTCATCTTCAACAGCAAAACTTGTCTTCCGCAGCTAAACCAATCTTCCTTCCTTAGACTTAAACAACAAAGTCATAGGACTTTGAGGTTTCTTGCTTATGCAACGTAAATCCTCACCTTATCTTTAGGCCTTTGTATAGCCCACCTCGAGGTTGCTTTCTTATGCAACGTAAATCCTCACCTTATCTTTAGGCCTTTGCATAGCCCTTTTTTCTTGCTTATGCAACGTAAATCCTCACCTTATCTTTAGGCCTTTGCATAGCCCTGCTATTCTCATGCAACGTAAATCCTCACCTTATCTTTAGGCCTTTGCATAGCCCTGCTATACAATATACTCTTGACTCGTCTTAGGATTCCGAGGTTGTCGTTTGTCACGACCTAAACCCTCACATCTTCCAGGCTATTTGTGTGANGATTGAACCAATCCCCTTTCACACCTCTACGTCCAATTTCGTTGAAGAGTCCTACCCTTTGAAATTCTTTGAAGATAATATTTCCTGATTTTTATCGAGAGTCTTCTTAGGTGACTTTGGTCATTTAGGATTTGAAGATAATATTTCCTGATTTTTATCGAGAGTCTTCTTAGGTGCCTTTGGTCATTTAAGATACTAATCCCCTTTCACACCTCTACGTCCGATTTTGTTGAAGAGTCCTACCCTTTGAAATTCCTTGTCTTTCACACCTCTACGTCCGATTTCGTTGAAGAGTCCTACCCTTTGAAATTCCTTGAAGATAAATTTTTATATCGAGAGTTTTCTTAGGTGGCTTTGGTCATTTAAGATGTAATTAACCATAGAGGCTTGCCCTTATAGGAAGCATGTCCGAACCCAGCTTAAAATAAACCCTATTTAATCCTTTATATTAAATAGNGACCCCTATAGTTAATTACTCATTCTGATAATAGAAGAATAAGTTTGACTAAGACTGTTCAGACACTGATTATTCTGTGTATACTAACAGTAATTTTGTATTTGATTTGTGAAATTTTATTGAATTTTAAATTATAGGAATTTATTACTATGAGCTTAAAAATATATTGTCGAGGAATGATGACACCCTTAATCAACATCAAATGGTTCCTTCATCTTGGGTTTTCGTGAACCCTGGTCTACTTAATCAGAGAAGATAGTCAACCCAGCTTGATCAAATGATCATTGTCAGCAAGCATGGGTTGCTTTGTCCTAGGGGGATCTTATAAATCTGGGGTGAAGTTTGTCTAAGGGGACTAATTTGAATCGACCTTGGCTAATATAGGACTTGTGGCATATCAAATGTACCATATGATTCACGTCTCAAAGAGTTTATAACAATTAGGGAACATACATGCTATGACATTGACCATAATTTAGTGGTGTTATTTGGTGGCAACCATTCGATCAGAGGGCTCGGGTCTTAACCACGTCTTTGTAAAGCCGATTAGCCAAGTCACACGTACAAATGACACTTGGCACATCATTAATAGCATATATTTATTTGAGAGTAAATTTAGTAGTATATATGACTTGACATTGAATTTATGTGATCTTAGGTCAATCATAAATTTATCGCCCTTGATAAATTTGTATTATAGGTTGATAGATTTTTACTTATAATTTTTAGCAGATTTTATTTTAATATTTTAATATTTTTTGTGTTTTTTTTTTACTTTAATAAATTTTATTATTTGAGCACTATCAACTTCACGTCTTCCTTGTAAAAGGTCATGACACATAATTGAACTTGACCTTGTGAACTTCATTCTACTTACAGAGGATCATATGCAGGAACTGAAATGATCAATTTCAAATTAACTTCTAAGTTTTATTTGGAAAATTGATCCATTTGTTTGAAATCTTCTATCCTACTTCATTATCATCAAGAAATTTGATTATTTTGATTGAATCTTGTTGACTCTGCCCCACTTACAGAGGAATAGGCTCAGAATTTATATGNTGAACAAGAAACCTCCAAAATTCGATTAAGAGTCATCCAGAGCTCCGATTTCAGCAAACTTATAATCAAACTGATCGGCTCGATGAGACAGACCTAATGATATGAAAGTCAATTCAATCCAATTCAAATCAAGCCCGGATCAAATCATCAAACCACTCTTGGAGGATTTCCAGGGGCATAGTTGAATCGAGTGTAAAAGACGAATCCAGCAAGACCAAGATTGCTCAATTCCGACATCATTAAGGTACTCAAATGTCCATCAAACGTCTTTCGATCGAAGGAAGCCCTCTGGACCGTCCGATCAAAATGGTTCATATTCTTACATTAATTGCACCCAAAACACTATAAATAGAGCCTCACCCCTCACATGAGGGGGAAGAGGCTTAAGACAGAACTTGAGGTTTTGAGAAGAAGCTCAAGTCCAAGATCATCCTTACCATCGTCGATCGTCGTTGACTACCACTAATTGACGACAACCACCGCTGACCTCTGTCGACCAACGCTGGACACCGTTGATCGCCGTCGGTCACCGCTGACCTCCGTCGACCACCATCGTCTGTCATCATCCATCGCAGACCTCTGTCGACCATTGTCGGCCGTCATCAATTGTCGTCGACTACCATTGATCATTACCGGCCTCCGTCAACCACCGCTTACTAGACGTCATCAGTTGAAGTTAGAAAGTGGAAAATTAGTTACCCTTTCCCGCCTGTGGGACAATGGGCACCTATAATCATCAATTTATAGTAGATTTTTACAACTGGGCCAGACCCCGCAGTTTTTCACTTTTAAGGGTTTTCCACATAAAAATTTCTGATGTTATCACAGCTTGATTCATTTTCATCTGAGTGCATGCTGAATTCTCGTGCAACGCTAAGACGATAATCCGTTATTTTACCACCGCAAATATTTTCTAGCACGCATTATGTATATATATATATATATATATATATATATATTTATTTATTTATTTATGCTTCCATACAAACAACCTTATGTTAAAAGAAAAGTTAGCCTCGCTGTGTGTAGCAACTGTAAAATATTACTTATGATAACAAAGCATTCATCTTTTTCAAAATTTGTTGTCGTCACAGAAGAAAATGTGGCATTGTCATCTTAGCTTTAGCATTTGACTTCACTTCCAGTGAGTATAGAGCATGATTTGGTGCCCATCTTTTATACTATTGTGACTTCACTTTCAGTTTGGTGGAACATATAATCACAAAAGCAACAGATGTGCTATTAGTTGTACTGCTGAATTATTTCATTTATATAATAGACATGTCTTTGAGTAGTAACATAGAAACCATACATTATACCACCAAAACTAAAATAAAAATAAAATTTCTCTGTTAATCCAGAAACTGCATATAACATAACTGATATATACTAAAGCAAGCTAAAAATTATACATAAAGTGTACAANTTTTTAAAGTGTGTAAAAAATAAAAATACAAATTCAATTATTGGACATTTAAATATGTAAGTAGTATTAATGAGCAGTTTGGTAACAAATTTAGAATAAGATTTAAGCTAAATCCTGTCAGAAAGTCACTTTGGATAAGTCAAATCTCCGACTTTACTAAATTTAGATTTTACTCATTTTGGGTGTAAGCTTGAATTTAGTAATTCGTTGTGTCCGATTGATTTAGTAAATCCAGAAAGCTTAAAGAGAGAAAAAATGTTCCTGTGAACTCACCTTCCTAAATGATTTCTGGAAGGCGCATAAAGTGAAATAGAAAGATGGTAATCTCTATACGTCTTGATTCTATCGTTGCCTTCCCAATTAGCTTTAATTATGCTTCTATCGATTATGATGGCTTTGGGTGAACCGAGAGGGGGGGAGGTGAGGGTTTTGAGCAGGAGAAGGGATGGAGAGGGTAGGTTTATGATTTGAATTTAATTTTAATCATGTAATTTTTTACAGAAATTTATATACAAGCATCCAATTCTTATGCATTTATCTATCTCACACTTAAACTTTGATTATTACAAACTGGCATTTTTTTCTAAATTTGAAAGGATGCACGAAAAGGTGGATTGCAATTTTTTCATAAACAGGGTGTTTTAAATATGAAAATCAAAATTTAGTATGAGATAAATAAATGCATAAGCATTGAGCGATTAATAAGTAATAAATAACTGATATATTATCATATTAAATGTAATTAAATAAATTTATATGTAAGTATCAAGAAAATAATTGATAAATATATCGACATTTATTTAACTTAATAAAATTTTATGTAATTATGAATTAGCATAATAAATAAATAAATAAATAATTACTAATTGAAATATATTAATTTATTACTTAATAAATAATAAACTTTTTTTTATCAACAATCAATTAATTTTGTGAAAAACAATTATTAATTAGCATAATTAGGAATAAAAACTAAATTGAATTTAATAATTAATCTCTATCCTAGCAATGAATTAGGTAAAATTAAATTAGGCCACTAATAAATCCTTAGCTCTTAAAAATGCTAAATTATAAAACCGGATTTATGCCGAATCAAAACTAATTTGGACCGCTAAGCGTAACAGTCCAATTAGCCAGGAGCGCTTCTGGTCCTTTCTGGGCTCTTCGTCTCCAATTGAAGCTCGAAGGTATTCTACAACCATGGCGATCCATTGCTGAAACGCCGCACAGTATGCCGTCCAAGGATCGAGTGGCGTATTTCTATGACGGTAACCTAGTACTGCCATTCGGTTAACGATTTCTATCGTTCTATCAAAGCAATGGCTGCCAATTTTTTTTTTTTAGAGAAAGTGATTAAATCAGAAGTGTCGTTCTAGCTGGTGGCCTACTCCGGTTCATGAAATTGTTTGACTCAAGATTTTGTTCATTATTGTAGCTGTTGGTTGGCCAGGAGGGCGTTTTGGCGAGGCCCTAATCGACTTTAAAACGTTTTTTTAATCATATGTATCAGTTTTTATGAATTCTATTTTTGATGCTTAGACTTATTTACTGATTTTCCATCTATCCATGTTAATGATGGTACATGGAAACCTATTTTTTATTTAGCAGAAAGAGCAAACCCTGGAGATTTTTTCACTTGTTCGGAGTGATTAGCAGTAGTTTTACTGAACTCTCAGAGTAGAAATAGCTTGGTGCCTTACTGCCAAGGTTTTATTACTTTTCAATGCCCTTGTTATAGCAAGGCATAGTTTATGCCATTAGTTGTGAGTTCGAGGCAGAAAACTTGTTAAATTATGAAGTAGTTAGTTAATGAATTCAGTTTCAATATTCTTTCATGTCTGCAGGTATATTCGTCAATTATGCAAGCTATGTAGATTACTCACTGTTATAGACCTTATTAAATTGACATTATGGAGCAATGCAATGGTATTATTGTTAACAATTTCCAAATGAAGGAGAATAATTACTTTTATTTTTTGTGCCTTTAACCTGTTTGTAGGCTGTTTGTTATAGTTTATATATCTATAATATCTGCTTTGAACTATTAAATATACGTACTTTTTTATGGTTTTTTTTCCATGCAAATATTAAATTTTCCATTCTCGTTAAAAAATCAACCATAGGGCCTATAGTAATAAGTAGGGGTGTAAACGAGCTGAACACGAGCGAGCCATGCTATTAAATTTTCCATTCTCGTTAAAAATTCAACCATAGGGCCTATAGTAATAAGTAAGGGTGTAAACGAGCCGAACACGAGCGAGCCATGCTTAATGAGTTTGTATCAGAACAAGAAATTCTAGAATGATGTTTTCTTAATGAGCCGAACACGAGCTGTTCACGAACAAAGAGTCCTTTTAACAACCCTAATCATGTAGCCATAAGACAATAAGAGTTTGAGCAAGATTTAAAAATTATTATTTATATTAAAACATCATTTGAATCTAATTTAATAATTTTTATTTCATTTTCTTTAATTGATTATAAATCTTTGTAGCCTTGTAGATATTTTCTTAAAATACTACTATATATATATATAAACTTGATGAGTAGTATTTCGAGCCGAACATGAACGAACACATCTTAGTTCGTGTTCGGCTCATTAACTTATCGAACAAAATTAACGAGCCAAACACGAGCTTTTTAACGAGCCGAACACTAGCTGTTCAAGAACAACGAGCCGTTTTGATAGCCCTAGTAATAACGCTTTCCTTGTGGAAGCTTGGTTAAATAAAAGATGGAAATTTGCTTGTAGAAATGTGCTTAAGATTAATATAAAATTATAGAAATTTGTGTTCATCTTTGATTTGCCGTGTTTGAAAACTATTGTCATACTATAGACGGAGAGATCAATTCATTAGAACAATTAGATTATTGGCTGATGGGTTGAATAGTCAAGGCCAACTAGACCTAGAACATGTAGTGTATAGCTGTATAGTCATGCGTAGAAGTTAAAAAACTACTATAAATGAGGAAAACTATTTTCAAAACTAATGGTTAAAAATGTTAAAGGGCTAACCATTGACACTAGGCTTATTGCATCCATGGTGTGCATGACTTGCTTTTTCACTAATTATCTAAAGGATCATGAGGCAGCTATGTATCATCAAATAAGATGATGTTTTCTCAAATCAAATTGTAGTTTGCATAACTTTTTGGTGTTATCCATCCATAGCAATGCAAGGAGAATTTACATTTAACTGATGTATATTCATGAGTTCTAAAGAACCCTTCTTTTGCATTTGGGCTCTCCTTTACTTATTGCTTTTCTCTCTTGTCCTTTTCATTCTTATCCTCTCTTATAATCCTTCTTTTTATTTATCTCTCTATTAGCCAGGGTTTACTCGAGAATGTCAAACAATGATTAAAAAGTAGGAGGTAAAGATGTTGTTAGTTGTCGTAATCCCAAAGGAGAATAAAGACAATGTCACTGACCACTTTCCCACATGATACAAGTTGATGATTGAGGTTAGGTCAATATCTCGATAGGAAATGAATTGGATACGTGAATTCTTGAAGCCGATTGATGTAGTAGAGACAATTAGCGATTGTTTCTTTGATGACATGCCCTTTGTGATGGCATTGCTTCATTTTTTCTGACTCCCTCACAATTGGCTTGGTTTTAATTTTATTAAATTTTTTAATTTACTCTTGGATAAAAAAGTACAAAATAGTTCTCATCTCTAGAAAGTTTTTTGTGTAGGAACTTGAATAAGAATTTTTTTTTTGGAGTTATTGCAAGTAAACTACTTCGCCAATGTCGAAATATCTTAGAATTGTTGATTGAGCTACGTTAGAGCGATGATGGAGGGGAGCATATAGTAGTTCTCAATATTCAATCCTTTTTGAAATGGAGAGGGAGGTATCAAAATTCGGGTTCCGTGAGGAGAGTGGAGAGAACTAAATTTGCAAGTGTTAGAATCCATGCTCTAATCATAATTGGCTAATTTAAAAAGAAAACTAAATACCTATATATGGAATCAAGTTACAATTCAATCTAAATTGAAAATTAAAAAATAGATATATTAAAAAAAGCTTAACATCAAATTTAAAATAAATAAAAAACTAAAATTAAATACATTAAAACTAAAATAAGTTCTAGTGAAAATCCACAACACTAAAATAATCTAGAATGAACTTATTGCATCTTTTGTACTCTTATCAACTCGCTTCGTTTGATAAAACTCTTTTGTCAAAGAGTCAAGAGGAAGTTCTTTCTTGGAAGTCTATTCTCTGTGATGGAGGCAGTGAAATTTATTTAGATATATCTCTTTCATTATCAATATGTTCAATTTGAACATTGAAAGTAGGGTTTAGCTGTTTTAAATTTTATTCATTAATGAATATCTTTGTTATTGTCGATATGTGCGATCTGAACATTGGAAGATCTGAACATTGGAAGTGAAGTATAGCATTTTTAGATTTGACATTGCAATGCATGATATATCTTGCTTTGATCAACACAATACAATTATATAGTGGTAATACAAGGTTAATATGCAATTCTTGTGAGAATTAGACAACAATTGTATAATTTGTGAAAAAAAGTTTTATGCATGGAGAACAAAACCATGAATCAATCTATTTTTTCATCTCAATAATAACAATAATAGAAGACATTCTTGTTTCAATAATAGGTTAGAGCATAATCTTAAATGTATGCTTAGGAATAATATCAGGAGCAACCATATGACCAAGGTCAATAAGAGGCTTGATCATTCATGGCTAATCTTCATCAAGCTCGTCTGTAGAATCTAGATCTTGACAATACTAATCCTCTTAAATAAACTGGACAGATCTTTTATTTTTATACCCATGGAGGCGATAGAAGTGTCTGAAGTTCTAAATTTAGTATATGTTTACATACTTTGGGATTTTGAGAAAGTGTTATGTGATATGATCTGTCATCATAGTAAGATTGTTCTTGAAGGCGATGAACAAGATGATCATATGCATAACTAGTAGAAAATATATTAGTATTTTCAAAATGCCAAATGCAATATGATGCACGGAGTTCATTTTCTTTGTTGCAATGCACACAACGTGAAGTAATGCACTTGACTTTTATAAACTAAAGCGCTCATTCATTATATATCATATATCTATATATTATATTCATACAATAGTCATTTTATCAACTAATAATAAAACCACATTTGGTAAAAATTTCCTCAAGTATCATGATACATCAACAACAATACTTTTTCAGCTATTTAGAATTAAAAATAAAGGAATCCAGAATCAAAGAATGAAAGTCATGAAAACATTGTTAAACATTATAACTTAAACAAACATTCATATGGTTGAGAGACTAGCTAGCGATTGATAGGTTGTGGTAGTGTAAAGTGAGAGTATGAAGACAAGGCATCGAGAAGCATGCATAGGATAACTGAGAAGAATTCTCAAGAAGATATTGATGCCAACAATAAAAACCAATTAGAAGTGCTTTAAATATTTAACGGGTGAGAGATGGTGAAGAGTAGAATCACTAATAAGCAAGATATTATCAAGAATTAAGTAGTAATAAATCAAAATAGAAGATTTGTAAGGACAGAAAAATGCTTGTGCTGTAGTTATTGGAGTAGACACTGTACTAAACCATTAAGTTTGGTCTTGAATTTCTCTCTGAGGTGGAGCCAAGCACACAACACTATTATGTGAAGCATAATAATTCACTTGCTTTGCAGAAAACTAATGTGCACGACCCAATTTTAATATCACTAAAATACATGTTGATTATGTGCATATTGTTCATGAGCACGGTCATTATGGGAATATTGGTAAAATTATTATATTGCATAAAAAATGATATACATGTTAATTTAAGGTATGTTAGAGGTTTATATTTATTACAATGTTATTCTTGCTTAACTAATTGTTATGATAAGTATAGTATTATTCATTATAGTTGTCATAAGAATAAGAAACGTTTTATTATGTGCAATCGTGCAAATAATATGTATGATAATTGTATAATCCTTTAATAGCTTCATCTCGTACCTTCAGAAAATAGGCATACTTTTTCATTATAGAACATATTTTTAAACTAAAAGAATATCTTTAAACTATCCATAACTAGAATAATCTGGAAATAAGGTAGAATAAAATTTGATGCATTTCTTATACTTGCATTCCCTGCCCTATCTCTTCTACCCGCCAAGCATCTCCCTATGTGGAATAATCCATTGGGAGGGGGGAAGAGAGATAGGAAATGAGGGATAATAAAATTGTGGATATTTTTTTGCAATTATATTCTTAATTATGGTAAGGTTGGTGTAGCTCTAGTAACAAACAAAATTAGAGAGAGCCGTCTTAGATGGTTTGATCATATTAAACATCGACTATCTGATGATCCGATTAGAAGAGTAGATGTTTTATATTCGACTTATGTTAAGAAAGGCAGAGATAGACCTAAGAAGACTTGGGCTTATTGTATAAAAAATAATCTTAATTTATTAGAACTAAATGAAAATATGATACTAAATAGGACGCAATGGAGAAAAAGGGTTCATGTAGCCAACCCCATGTAGTGGGATTAAGGCTTTGTTGTTGTTGTTGTTGTTGTTTAATAAAAAACAATAATTTAAATTCTTATTTTTAAAAATAGCGTTTCAATTTAAAATTCAAAATAAATTAAAATTCAAAACTAAATAATTTCTATAAACTTACTACAACCTAATTTAAAATAAAGATAATCCTAACATTTAATGTTTTAAAATTAAAAGATTTTTAAATTATCCATAACTAGAATAATCTGGAAATAATGTAGAATAAAATTCATTTCTTATCCTGTATCATCAAACCCAAATTGTTGAGATGGCAGTTGATATAAGGTTGGTGATGTTGGTGGTGATTATGAATTGAAGTGTTTTGGAGGATTGCTTATTAGAATTCAATGCGGCTTAGAGAGATGGTTGATGGGTAGAAGAGATAGGTTAGAGAATGCAAGGTTTTAGTTGGAGGTTAGGTTTTTGTTTCCTAAGGTTGTTCTTGTTTAGGGGATTGGGTTTTTCAACAAGAATGAAAGGACAGGATTTGAGGGGGAAATTTAGGTTTTTTATTGTAACTTGATTTCTCTTTCAGATGGTCCTTTTCTAGAGAAAATCATATTACTTTTCTGAATGCAAGCTTCTAGAAGATAACATATTTCTTAAGTTTGACAACGCTGAATGCAGGATTTTTAGCTGGAGGCTTTGTTTCTGTTTCCACTGATCTTTTTTCTTTGACAATGGAATAGGGTTTTGCCCGCCACAACTGAAGGAGAGAATTTGAAAGGATTCTAACTTCTTAACTTTTGGCTTAATTGCCCTCTCGAATTGTCACTTTCTTAAAGAGTAAGTGACATTGCTTTCTTGGGTTATGACTTGACTGGAGGATTTCATTCTAAATAAACAAACTCTCTCTTTGAAAATTTTCCTGATCCTGAAAAAAATCTTTACCTGTTTCAATTATGAGTAAATTCTTCTTTGCATGTCATATGATGCCCTGTAGTTAACATATACAATGATGAAACATATTTTAATTCTTGATTGGTCAAATTAGTTGTAATTAGGTTTTAATTACAGTGACATCTTAGTTCATACCATCTATGTTGTGCATAACTTTTCTTATATTCTAATGGTTTAGGATCATGGTCAAAATATCTTGGCCAAGCTGCGATAGAATTTTCTTTATCTCTTTTTGTTTCTTTGACATGGTAGCATGATATTATTCCTTGGCCAAGTTTGGAATAACTCCTTTAAAATGAGAAATAAGTTTCCTTTTAAATTTCTTAAATTTGGAGCTCATTTTGACTAATTTGACTCGTAGAAATTGAAAATTTGTGATCTGGCTAGTTACAAAGGAAATATTTGTATTTCTTCTCGAAGTGCAGGCGTTTAACTTTGCATTTTCTGCCCCAATTTTGACTGGGAAAGAACATTATATGCACATAGTAGACAATTTTGACTGGGAAAGACAATATGATAAAAATGCGTTTTTTCTCGAACTGAGATCTGTCAACCTTTTTGAGAAGCAAAATGCAAATATTAAAGAATTTCATCCTTGAGAAAGCTTAAGCTTATATGCGTTGTGCTTGGTTAATATTTTCATGGTGCATTTAATTTACTTTATCTTGTGCTTGCCTGCTGCATCTCAGCTACATTTTCTCTTGGTTCTAATTTTCATCTATAATTTATGAATTTGATGTTTTGTTCAATAACCGGTTATATCTTTTGGCATGTTGATTTTTTTTTTAATTTTTGGAAATTATTGTCTTTACTGTGTTAAGTATCCTTGCCTTCGTATAATTTACAAGTTCTTATACAGTTTGCTATCCGTTTCTTTAATTTTTTTTCTCCTCTCTATTCTACTTCAGCTTTATCCTTTATTTAATGTTTTCCTAGGCAAAACTTTGTTAAGCAAATGATACCTTGTAACTAGTTGCATGACTTTTTTATAAAGAAGAAAGACTCTAAGCTTCTTGAAAAGGTTGAGAAAGGTGTTAGAAGATTAAAGAAAAGAGCAGCTAAAGAAATAAATTAGAACTTATATAAGAAGACCTTGATATGACACCGAGTTGTGTTACCCTAACCTTGACAAACTAGCTCTAACATTTTCCACTTTCGCTTGGAGGCTCCACTTGTACTTCAGATTTTGTTCATCATCACCAAACAAGTATGAAATGGTGACTGCTGGACTGCATGTCACAATCATTTTTTGTGTCAAAAAGCTTATTCTTTATTCAAATTCTTAGCCCCTAGTGAATCAGATTCTAAGATATTACGCTGTTTGTGACACGATCCTTAGTTGCTACTTGGCCAAAGTTTGGATAAAAGGTACCATCCTATAATAATTTCTATATAGATAAAGATGTGAAGATGTGATGAAAATTTTCTTTGTAATTATTCTTCTATATAGAAATTCTTGATAGTACCTTTCCTACCAAACTCGATATCAAACTATCAGTCAAGTACAAGCTCACCTAGAATTTCTTGTTAGATGAAAGGCCTTAGAGCTGATCAGAACTATCCATGTCAAAGACAATTTCGCCTTTTTTTAAAATTTTTCTCTAGACATTGTCTTTAGCATCTGTCACCCACATAAGCTCTTAATGTCATAGCAGAAGTCAATGTTGGTGAGTGTGGAAACCACTTCACTTGCCAATTGCTGTCTATGAAGGGTATTTCGGCAAAGGCGCTTCTTGTCAATTTTAAGGCATCATGTTGCTGTTATCATGATTAAAAAATTAAAAAAAAAAAAAAGAAACACTTGATTCATGCTGCATGGGAGTGGCCAAGGGTACCTTGTCTACCATCTTCGAATGAAATATCTTATTTAGAATCCCTTTCCTGCAGTGTCAGGACAATGATGTTTCTTGCTACTTTTCCTAAGTTGTTAGAAGCTAAGCCACTATTCAATTCTATACTTGATGGAATTATGAACATTTTCTTATTTCAAATTTCCCTCTACAATCAACTTGGACCATGAAATGCAATTCACACAAACAAGAAATTGTTTTTCGCTCCAAGAATGGGGTCAATCAATAGCTCTGTTCCATGGTTCATCCGTAAAAGGAAGCTTTTTTACATAAAGGTTTCTTGCGCCCAATGAGCTCCGATTAGTTTTTTGGGTGTATTCCACTATCGTTGGTGCGACACCCTTTGCACTTGCCCTGGGATGTGAGGGCTAAGAGTGAATATAAAGATGCACAAAATTAAAAGCAAGTATTTGGATGGCTGGATAGAATCTGTTTGGATTGCATCATCTTTATAGCCTTTGGCAACTCCTTGATATGGAAGAGGGAAAGGAAGAACAAAAATAGTGTAAAATGTGCAACTTAGATTGACTATATTACACAGATAAGTGTATTGAATAAAGACTGGATTTGAAACTTCTTGCAACAACTAGCCAAAGAAGCTGTTAGAGAGAATCATCAAAAAGTTTTGTGCTTTGTGCAAACTTTGATGAAATAATGATATTAGGCCAAGTGAACGTAGGAAAATATTTAACTAATGAGATTTATGAAGATCTGAATGAGTAAGAACGTTTTAATAAGTTAAAAAACGTAGCAAATCATAAATGAAGCATCTATCACGAGAAAATTTAGCAATGAAGTTGGGCAATATCATAGGAGTTAAAAATGAAAATGTTCACGATGATAAAAAGGATGAAAATCTAAACATTTGCTTTAATTTTTATGAATGAAGTTTCATGAACACGGAATCTAAAAAAAAATTTATACAGTTGCCTTTGAAACATTTTTATTTCTCAGTTAGGCGCAAATCATGTAGTATGTTAGTCAGTGGTGGTCTTTGCAAGAAATCAATGCCTATTTGATCATGTCTCTTATAATTTTTTATTCTTTAAATTAGCAATTTTTTACAGCAACAAATAACTTGTACTATAGTTGTATAAATGGCCTTTTCTGTGCCTGTTCATCTATCTAATGCTCTTTGCTAAAAAATTCTACGCTAAGTTTATCTCAAAGAGCAGAGGCATTATAAGAATCTACTTTACTATCTATTTAAAAGAAGGAATGATATCATGAAAACGTTCTATATTCTTCAACTCTGCTTCCATTAGTTGACACACAAAGTCTGAGGAAAGCTTTTGTTTTGAAGTGCTGAGCTTTTCTTTATTATTTAAGAAATAGATTGTTTTTAGCCAAGATTGAATTTAAGGAGGATGTACTCCCACTATGTCTTAAAACGGACATGCCAAGACCCTATCGGTTATATATAGCCAATAAGGTTTTATTTCCTGGTACAGTTTTCTCATTTCGTGACTGTACATTAAACAATTCTTTAAGATTAGATGGCTAATCAGGGCTCCCGATTTGGAACCTGCAAACGTTCAAAAGGAATTGATTTACCAGTCAGTAATCTTGTAACTTTGCGCCTTCTCGTACCTCCAAAAATGTATTATTAGCCATAACTACCATCTTGAATGCCCTGAATTTCCATATGAATTGTAAAAGGTGAATAAATTTCAAAATGGTCATTTCAACTTTTTGAAATAAATGAAATTTAATTTTATTTGATAATATTTTTACATAAGAATAGCAAGAGAAATAGTTTGGACTGCCCATCTTTATTTAGGTTGATATTCAGTAACTCCATGGGCTTTCATAGGTGACTATGCTTCTTAATAGTTGATTATATCACAGGTGCTTGAATTTTACTACAGGACTTGACATGGTGGCCAGGGAGGACCAACCAGTTCGGGCCTCCATTCCTCCCTTTCACTTGTCTCCCCTTCCCCTCTTTCTTTCTTTGCACCTTCCTTATCTAAGCTCTAAATAAAAAATTCTAAATATTTTTATTCCTCTTTCCTAAATTAAGATATTTGATTTTATTCTTCCTTCTTGTTTTAAAAACCATTTATAAAATGTAAATTCTGATTTTATTCTCCTTATTTTATAATGCCTTTCCTAAAATTTGAAATTTGATTTTATTCTCTTTCTATTTTAACTATTGCATAAAATAAAGTTCTAGCCTAATTGTAAATAGAAGATTCTTATTTTTGATATGTGAATTCAGGTTTTAGCCTTTGTATATTCCCTTCAAAGGTTGTATCTGACGTCAAGGTAGTGCTCCGGTCGTCACTCGTCCGAGGCGGTGATCATCTTCAAGGGCTTAAGTGGTGCTCGTTCTATAGTTTAACTTCGACGAGACATTTATCTTATCATACTTCCATTTCCTTGCTGCCTTCCACTGCTGACACCCACCTTCTTGGTCCCGTCCAACCATTGTAGCCCCTCCAACTTGCTGTCCAGCCCTTCCCGACAATGCCCTGGCACCTCTACAACAGCTACCTTACTGTCACGGCCTTTCACATCACTGCAAGTGCTTCCCTACTAGCTGTCCACTCTTCGAAAGTGTCGACAAACCTTCCCAGCCGCCATCCTACTTCTTCCACAACAGCCTCAACCTCTCCTGCCTTCACCGCAACCGACGATCCAACCTCTAATGATGTTCCTGCTTCTCTCCAGCTGCAGTTTAATACCGTTACTATCGCCAACCTGTTGTCCTACTTCTTCCACAGCAGCCCCCACCTCTCCAACCTTCACCGCACTGCCCAATCTAGCCTCCCCTCGCCAGACTCCCTCCTCATCAAGCATGTTATGCCTTTTTAGTTGAGCCATTAGTTGTAATTCCTTTTTTTTGTGCTTTTGTTTTGTGTGTTGCCTTTCGTTTGTTCAAGTTTTCATTGTAACTTTGTTTTAAGTCAATAGTAAAATTGTGTCTTGCATCGTGGTTTGGATTAACTCCGATATCATTTGGTATCAAAGCTAACCCAACTCTAGTCTCATTCTAGGGTCTCTAGCATCCACCGCTACCTAATCCACCACAACAATTCTTTTATTTTACTACTTTCTTTCTTTGTTCCTTCTTTATTTGCTTCCACAAATCCTAAATCATAACCATGCCACCAAAGAAATCTATGCCCGAGCTTACTCGAGACGAGATATGGCTAGTGCTCCGTCGTCTTTAGCGAAGGCTTATGGATATTGAAGAGGAAATCCAGTGGGAGGATGCTCTCGATCGTGATCTGGAAGGTCAAAGGGAAGAATGAGAAAATAAAGATGAAGCGAGCAATACATCACCGGTTCCTAGCAATTTACTATTGCCAAAAGTGGCAGACTCTAGCTTACGAAGCATAGAAACTGTATCACTAAGCGACTCCCCTTGCTACTGTCTAACAAAACTAATTTGCAAGTCTGTCACAACCAAAAGATATTGCAAGTGTCATGGATTTGGACATGTTGAAGTAGAATGCACAATCAAAGGAGTGTTCTACTTCACTAAGCAGGGCATAATAAAAAATTTGGGTAAAGACACCGCAGATACTGAAGAGCAGTTCAAACAAGAATCTTCATCTGACGACGTTTTTCCGCAAGGAACCCCCTTGTTCGTGGATACATCCAATTTCTTTCCTCCATGTGATCAAAAGGAACATGTGAATTTTGATGAGATGTGGTTCTTATTCTCCTGGAGGATAGAGAGCTTTTTTTGAGACATAAAATTCACGCGGGCTAGATGTCAGAATTTAAAATATCAGTGAATGTTCTTAGTAATGACCAATTGATAGCATCACAGGTGGCTACATTTCCAACCCTCTCCCCCATTATTATGTATGAAGAGACGAAAGGCTAGTGTGACGCTCTTGTTATTGAAAGACAACAGAAGATGTCGGTTTTCCAAAACTTTAAGTGTCGGAGGGAAGACCCGGAAAATAATAAGAATGACAGTTCAACCAAACTCTTGTAAATCCTCAACCATGTTGGGCCCAACTTGTCATAGATGAGAAGCATATGAGGTATTTACTTGTTCAGAATATGGCTGGGAGAATTTACGTGGTGGTATACTTTGGGCTCAGATTGTGCCAAATCAGAACGGTTCGATAGTGAGTTCATGTTTTTATTTTTCATTAATCCAAAAGCATCTTGCTTCTCCAATTTCAGTTTCTGCTATGTTGCACTTAATGGTGTTGCTATGCCAAATGAATTTTTATTGAATAACTTGATGCAAAAGAAAGTTCTCTGTAAAATTGCACTCCTATGGAAGGCTTCGGTGGGGGCCATCCAGACCCTAACCTAACTTATGTCATGGAATTAGTTGTACGGATGGGATTGGGCCAAATCAGAACAGTAAGGTGAAACCCCTGTGTTTGGTGTAGCTGCTGATGGTGATTCTAATCGTAACGTGATACTTGGTAAAAGGCTCTTTGTGGCTCCGTCTGATTTTGTTTCCATCATTGTTGTTGACGTTGTTTGGTTTATTACATTCCTTACTTTTCTTCTGTGTTGAAGGGTGTTGCCAGGAGCATGCCAACCTCTGCAGCTCTTGATGTTGTAGCAAAGAAGCAAAGAATCTAAATCCAAATTCTTTTGAGGTGCAAACTGGATGGAAATTCTTTGGCAGCTTGATGGATGATGGACTTTGTTCAGTATGTGGTGAAGAAAGCTTTGTGACAATTCAGATCATATTCGTGAGAAGGATGGGATCTGGGCAGTCTTAGAATGGCTTTTTATTCTTGCTTATAAGGGCAAGGACAACCTCAATGGGGGAAATCTAGTGACAGTAGAAGACATAATTCGCCAACACTGGGATACTTATGGTTGCCAGTGGGATCCAAGGGTGGCTGA